>PVKZ01003691.1:52589-119286 GCA_004027375.1 Macroglossus sobrinus | reverse complement strand
GGATCTGTAACAATCTTCAAGCTCTCGCATTACCTAGCAGCAGCCTTCCTAGTTCATTGCACAGAGATATATATAAAGTTTCTTAAAATCTGTTCATTTCGACCAGCAGTCGTTAGTTATTTTTTGAGGCTATCATTTGGATCTGAGACTCTAAAACACGCACGCTGGGCACGCACGCGGCCCGGCCGCCCTGGAGTGAATTCTTCTGCAGTCTCGGTGACCGGCGGTAATCACGGGAAGACGGGGGCCTCCAAGCACAAGCCTCTCCTTCTTCAGGCCGCAGGGAACTAGGACCAGGGGTTAGAATTTCCTCCTGTGGCTCGGTGGCCCTACGCTGGAGGCCCCATCCTCTACAGCTCCCTCCGGCTGCAGAGGCATGGGGAAGGGTGACGACGAATCTAGAAGCGCCTCACAAGGCCCGTCTTCAGCCACGTTCCCAGCCCAGTGATCGTCCCTGGCCACGCGCTCCTGGCGTGGGGTGGACACGGCCCCGACTGCCGCCCGGCGCTCCACGCCGCCCCTCCACGCCGCCTCTCCACGCCGCCTTGCTCGCCTGGAGCCTCGGCTTTCTGAGCTTGACACGGCCTTCCTTCCACGTCCCCGTAACAGAAGCCCCGGTATTATCTACAAGCCCATAAGTATCCGCAAAGCCTTGGCAAAACCCACTCCACTCACGTCTCATGCGGGAGTGAACCCCAGCTCCTGTGACTCCAAATCGAACGCCAGGTCTCTCTCCCCGTCTCCTGGCACCGCATCTGGCACGCTGGGGGTATTCGCAGGGTGTCGGGGAAGGAGGGATTCACTGTGCCCTCAGCTCGTGACTCCAGCCCAGACACACACCCTGCAGAGCCCGGAATCTGGGGACAGTGCGGTAGGAAGGGCACGGCCACCAGCCTTCCAACCGGGCCCCCTCCCTTGCCGGCCCTGCTCCCCGCTTTCTCAGACAACATCGGCACACTGTGTCATTACCGCTCACTGTCTGTCTCCCCTGCAGGCGGCACACCGTGAGGACAGGCTGCCTCGAAGTCACCAGCGGCCCCTCGGCGCTCACATGTCAGAAGAACGCCCACACGCACAGACGACACGACGTGGGGCCCTCCCGCGGACTGTGCCGCGTGGATGGAACCTTGACTGTCCGAATCCAGCTCGAGGGGCGAGGGACAAATAGAGAAAGATCCCAGGAACCAACTCCTGAAAACAGGGGTAGCAGGCAATGGAAGCGCTTGCCACAACCGTGTGTCAACAGCGGACGCTCTGCCGCCACCGCAGACCGCGGAGTAAGCCATCTATCTGCTCGGGAGAGGGCAGGTAGGACACTGCAGCCTGAGGCGGGCGCCGCGTGCCTGCGCCTGCGAGCTGCTCCCCTCCCTCCACCCCCCCGCCCCCCGCCGCAGCTGTGTGGTCACCTGCTCCATGAGCAGTTTACAGAGTCATCACTCACTCAGGCTCGCCTTCCTGCTCGTGGGGCAGGGCTGTGTTTTCAGCATAAACAGAAGCAAAAGCAAAGGAGGCTGAGAGTGAGAAAAAGAGGCCAGTGCATACCAAATGCCTTCAGAAAAGACCCTGGGAGCCCCGCAGAGCTGCACCCCACCTCACCCCACCCATACCCCCCACACACACACACACACACACCGCCCAGGCCACCCAACCCTCTGGGCAAGGCCTCTTTCTCAAGCAGGACAAGATTTGTTCCACCCCAAGGCCCCTGGACTCCAAGGGATTGCTTGAACTATTTTTCATTTCTTGAAAAGGGTGACTGGAAATAGCACATTTATCCCGGACAAACCCGCACAGGCCCATGCGAAAATTCAGGTTTCCTTGTCTGATTGCAAACACAGCGCGGTGAAAAGACGCGGCTCATGGTGCACACGCCGATATTTACACGTCTGTGCATCTTCAATCAAAAAATGGGGGAAACGAGTTAACTACTGCTGAAGGCAGGCCGCCCGCCCGTCTCTTTCGGGGCACAAAGTCCGTGGGCCGAGAATAATAAAACGGCTCCAGGGGGACAAAGGCCCCCGGGGAGCCACTGTGCTCAGAGGAACGTCCGGGTCCCTGGCTCTGGAAACAGATCCAGGGGGACTGCACAGAGCATCTGCAGAACCTTCAGCATTTAGTACGGCTGGAAAAGAGAGAGAAGTGGCAAAAAAAAAAAAAAAAAAAAATGGAGCAGGACAGAGAGGCCGGTGCACACAGGACAGCACGCTTCAGAGCTCACACTCCACCCGCAGCGAGGTGGACCAGTGAAGGGCAAGCAGATATGGGTTTGCAGCCACAGGTCTGTCTGTGCGCAGTGGGGAAGGTGGGCTGGGACGGGCGATGCTGGAGGCAGGCGACCCACCGGGAAGCTTCTCCAGGAGTCCAGATCTGGAAGGAGGGCAGTGGGGACAGGGAGGGGGTGATGCTCCAGGCAGACTGGAGTGCAGACCCAGGGTGATCCAAGCCTCAGGATGCGGAAGACAAGGCAACAATGCCGTTCGTGGAGGTGGGAACTCTGGGGGCAGACGAGCTAGGCGCACGGGGGACAGCTCCATAGAAACGTCTGGTCGGCAGCTGCATATCCTCCTCAGGTCCAGGGGAAAACTCTGAGTGGGACACACACATCCAGTTCTAGCCACGCTGTGAGTCACGGGGGTAGAGGAGCGTATGCGGCACCCCGTGGGGAACGAGGAAGGACGAGAACCAAGACGGACCCTGGGGACAGAGCAGCATGAAGGCCTGGCAGTCTACTGCTAGGGAGGAGGGAGTTTCGGGAGAAAGTCCTGGAGGGCTGCAGAGAAGGACGAGAACAGACAACTCTCCGCCGTGCGTACGGACGTGGTGTTCACATGTCTTCTGGTGGTGACATTTACCGAGTAATTTCGGTGGAGAGGCAGAGTGGGAACCATATTGCAGTGGGTTGAAGAAGGAGCTGGGAGTGAGGACAGAGACTAAAAACGGACTCTCGTCTCCAGGAATGCAGCCGTGGGGGGAGGAGAACGTCAGGGCAGGGCCGGGATCGAGGAATGGTTTTTATTTGAGAGGCGAGACGCTGGGTCTGTTTGTCTGCTGAGAAGGAGCCCGGAGGGGCCTTGGAGGGGGACGCGGTGACCCCATATGCTCCACGGCGCCAGCTCCCATCCCCTGAAGGTCCAGGGCGTCTCCTGCCGGCCAAGCTGCAGCCACTGTCCCTCCAGAATGTCAAGTACTCTCAGATCTGCCGAGGGGCTGAGGGGGTCACCAGAGCAGGGGCTAGTTACCCATCAGACTCTCGGGGTGGCTGTTAAATTCATAAATGTCCAAGCTCCACTCAGGTCTGTCTTCTCTGAGTCTCCGGGGGCGAGGCCAAGGGATCTGTGGAAATCCCCCTGGGATCTCTGATGCAGACATATACCCCTAAAGGCCCACAGGAAGCACGGGTGGTCCCAAGGCCTGCCCACCACTCACACCACCCAGGCGGGTCCCAACAGCCCCGAGAGACGCGGACACCAACTTGCTAAGTCGAAGGGAGCAGGCTCGCATCCCCAGGTCTCCCATGAACGAGCAATGACCCAGAAATCCTTCATGTCCTTGAAGCTGTCTTATCCTACTCAACCAGGCTCAGAATTACTGGTAATAATAGAGCCTCGTCTTGCTGAAGATGACCACACAGAGTCAAGTCCAGAAGACAGTTCTGGCTTGTGACACGGGCTTTAGTGTGAGGCCCAGTCTCCCCGAGACAAAACAAGAGGTTAAGCACCCCGTTCATCTGAGACCCAGGGCAGCTGCGGGCACACCCACCACGCCTTCGCCCAAGCCAGCTCGGCTCTGGCCCACTCGGCCCTGCCTCCTGGGAGCTTGGAAGAGCCACGGGCTCACCAGTCCTTCCGAAGGGGTGGCAGGAAGACATGGGCACAAAGGACCGACCTGACCCCGTGAGGCCTCTGCGTGGGGTGTGGGGCTGGGTGAGCAGACGGCGCTGCAGCTGCAGGACTAAAACCTTCATCACCAGAAAAGCTTCCTGTGCAGGGAGGCGTTGCGAGCAGACATGCCACCTTCGAAGGTGGGGACGGGCCCATCAACGCCTCGTCCTTCAAATCCTGCTGATACAGAGGGGGCCTCTGTTCAGAGTCTGTGATACTCGCCCCGCTTCGACCGCTGGGGAGCAGGGTCTACGAGGTGCCGGCCCAAAGGTCACGGCTGAGGAGCATGGCGTCTCCCCCACAGAGGGTGGAACGGGGGCCCTCCCCATCCTGTGAGCTGGTCAGGCAGGCGGGGAGGGAGCGAGAGAGAGGCCGGTGCAGACAGGCCTGCTGCGGGAGAGAGTACCCCCAAAGCTCCAAACTCCCTGTAGGAGCATTCCTTAAATCTCCACTGTTTCAGAAAGACAATAAGCGCCCAGACCAAACTAACTTCTAGAAAAAGACATACTTGACCTCATACATCTAACCTCCCGTGTGTATGTGTGTGTGTGTGTGTGTGTGTGTGTGGTGCACATTGTCATTTAATGTAATTTACACATCAGGGGGATCTGTTCCAAGGGAGGGAATGAAAGCAACTTTGATTGCTAAAACAGACAGATTGGACGGCAAAGCCCTCATCTGGAGGCAGATATTGCAATGGTGTTCTTTACAGAAGTGCTATTGTGGTAAATTTATAAAACCCAAAGGTATATATGTAGCAGAACTATGGCAGCACTGGGCCTGCCTGGTACACAGGTCTCTGGCGTGTTCGGCACCCCACCTGTCCCCCACTATATCCCAGGAGCCAAAAGCACACAGCCGGGTGCCTGTCCGGGCACTTGGCAGGCCACAGGCTCTGCTGCAGTCAGCAGGCTGGATCACGGGACTGGCAGCCTCCCTCGGAGCACGGAGGACAGCGTGAAAATAGCAGAGCTGTGCCTGCATCTTGCCAGCCCAGGCTCCCCACGAGGCAGGGCAGCTGCCACCAGCAGAGCCTGGAGAAGGTCCCAGAGCCCACCCGCCAGGAGCCACCGTCCAGCTGTGACAGTGGCGTGAGAAGCCAAAGGCACAGCTCCATCGGGCCCCCCACGCAGAATACCCGACATGGCAGTGCCCGCCAGTAGTCCCCGGCTCCATAAAAGGGGTGCCAACGGCTCACATGCCGGTGGTCCCTGGAGCCACGGACGGGGTGCCCAAGGGCTCACATGCTGGTGGTCCTCGGAGCCACGGATGGGGCGCCCGAGGCTCATGGGCCCAGATCTTGTTTTAAATACACAAGTGGAGAGACAACCCGCATTCCTCCACCTCGTCTCAAGAACGATGACGCCCGTGTGTGCACCCAGACCCACGTGCGGTGCTCCCAGCATCCCTCCCCGTTGTGACCAGTGAGGGGCCACTCTCAGCCGGAAGGCGGGGAGCGAATTTCTTAGTGCTGTAGAGAGAGGCGGGCCTTTGTGTTCACAGAGGCCTGCGTTCAAACCCGTGTCAGCCATCTGCCAACACACACCACCTGCCTCCTGTCAGCCCATCACTCACTACGCTTCCCTGTCGTGGCCAAATTCTGTCAACTTCTCAGGGTCTCAGGCTCCAGTGTGAAGCAGAGCTAACGATCACTAATTTGCTGGTCATGGGAAGAATAAATGAGGTACCATGCAAAACACTGGATGGGTGCCCGGTATGAATGAGTCCTGCCTTCCATAGCTTCTTCATAGTCCTGGCTGAGGTCTGCCTGGGGGACCACAGTCACACCGAAACCACGGACGACAGGTGGGGGAGAAACCAGGTGAGGGTCCTCAGGGTGCTGTCCCTGGCCTAGTTTTCATGGCAGTCGTGTTCTGTGGGTCCACGAGGTTTTCCGGATGAAACAGCAATGTCCTCGAGGCTGGCGTTGTGTTTAGAAATATCCTACCCAATAACCCAGAAGGGGATGGAGAATGACGGAAGGGTTTGCCATCCTTCAGAGAACGCTAGTACTGAATAGATGCCACGTGTCCCCAGATTCATCTCCAACATGAACAAAATGATTCTAAAAATGTGTCTGAAAGAATGATTCCACGGGACTCGCTAAGAACATGTTGAAAAAGAAGAAGCATGAGCAGGGATATGCTCTATCGGATTTGAAAAGGTACAAGGAGTAAAGGTTGTGTGGGATTGGGTGTAGGAAGAGACATCAAATTGATGGCATTTAATAGATGGTCCAAAACAGACCCAGAAGTCTAAATGACGTCAGTGTATTATGGGGGTGGTATTTCAAAACAGCGGAAAACGAACTATCAGTAAACAATGTTTGTACCACTGGCTAGCCATCTAGACGATAATATACGACATCCCCACTTCTCCCCGTACACAGAAATGAATTTCCAGGTTGACTAAAAGTTGCACTATAACAAATGAAATATCAAGACTATAGGTGCATATTTAAATAATAATGGGTTGGCAAAGAACTTTCTAAGCATAACTCCTAATGGCAGAAACCACTGAGGAAGAAAAAGGCTCATGGAATTACCATAAATGAATTTAAATAGAAATTACAAGAACAACCATCGTAGTCTAGGTGAAAAGGTAAATATGTGAAGAGTTTTTACAAAGGAAGAAGAAAAGGATTGAAAACATCCACAGAAACAGCGACAAAGAACATGAACCAACAACTCAAAACAAAAAATACAAATGACCAAGAAAAAGATAAACAGCTCCCTTCACTCCAGCCACACTGGCCAACTATCAAGTTCTCCAACTTTCTTTGCTACCTCTGACGCAGGATCTTTGCACGGGCTGTTTGTTCCCTCGAATGGGAAATCCCTCTCCCTTGATCTCCCCCTCCTTAAACCCTTCCTTCCGCTCTCTGCTCAAAGCTCACTTCCCCAGGGCAGGCTTCTCAGACACTCCCCCAGTCTAGACTAAGCTGGATCCCCACCCCCCTCACGGATAAGCACTTTCAATACCAACCCTTTTTCCTAATGGCACTTATTACAGCTGGTAATTATACATTTGTTTTTCTAATTCTCGGATTGTGTCCCCTACTGGACAAAATGCCTCTGTTTTTTTGCCTATCATTGTACGTGCCCCACAATGGTTAAATAATGCACAGGATGTGCATAAAATGGAACGCCACACGGCGAGTTAAAGTGATATTATAAAAGATTAACTTTTAAAGGAGTAGCAAAGACATCATCGCAACTTACTGGTAAGTAACAAAAGCAGGTCACAGAATAACGTACATCGTACCATTTGGGGGGAAAAGGTATACAAGTAGAAAAGAGACATACATCACATTTTTAACGCAAGGAAAGTGTGACAGTCATTTTCTTCGTTTTGTTTATCCAATTTTTTAAAAAAGTCAACAGTGAATACATACACACATACATGTATGTATATATCTCTTTTAATAAGAGGAAAAGATTAAAAGTAGCTATGGTTTTCTATTCCCTGGGGTCCCCGTGTGATTCCTATGGGAACCACAGTGGGTGTCCCCGTCACCTACTGTCCCTGACCCTCCATCTTTATTTCCATCAACAGAAAGAACGAGAACACAGCCCAGCTCCAAAGCAACAGGTAGAACCGTTTACCCACCTCCAAGCCTCCTCTTCAGAAACTAACAACTAAACGTAGGAGCACACTACACGTCGAGGAAACCTTAGCTTTCCACTAAACAGCCAGGCTCCCAAGAACAGTCCAAACGGGATGTGAGCTGCCGCCTTTTGGAACTGCGTGCTTAGCCTAGAGAGAACTATGTCTACCCCATGAATACACGGGGACAGACCGACCACCTAATAAATGCAGGAAGACACATTTGCAGATTTCAGCGTTGAAAAGCAAAGATCATTCTTACAATATTTCAAAGAGAGGGCCGGATTTGATGGGTTCGACATACGCGGGGGGGGTATGAGATAAGCAGACCCAAGGCGGGTACAGGTGTCATTGCCAGGTTAGGGGTGGAAATGGGATCCAGCTTCTCAGATGAGCAGCCCATACCACTAAAAACAGGTGTCGTGAGAGTCCAAGAACCCCCGTCTGTCCGGCGTTACCGCAGCAAGGCTGGGCGGACGCTGCGCACTGCTGGCCCTTGCCCTTCTTGAGAAGGAAATCGGCCCGCTTCTCTGTAAGAAAGGGAAGAGCCGGTCTATTCATCGTACACGGACAGAATTGTCTGAGAACTGCCCGTGGCTGAGGAAGGCCTCTCCTGGAAGAGCCGCCAAGAACAACGTCCATGTGCCTTATCCGATGGATAAGGAAGCCCAAGAAAAAAACGTCACGGCCACACGCCAGGCGCCCCGGACCCCACGGCTCTCGCTGAATCAGGAAAAAAACACACTTCCCACCGGAGGCTGCACACTCGCCCTCCCGTGAGGCTCTGAAAGAAAGCAGGCCCATCTTTCGGTTCGGGAGGAAGGCGGGCAGATTGCTTCCTTGAGGCCGTCTGGGCAGGTTTCCTGAGTTTGGAACATTCGGCACTATTTCTTCTGTTCCAGGCTAGGAGTTTGGGGGTTGGGAGAAAAACGGATTCTGCAGAAATATTCACGCCTTTCTCTCTGTCGTCTCTCTCCCCTCCTTTATAACTTCTCATCTATTCATCTTTTCTTTCCCTCTCGTCTATAATCTCTCTCTTAAGTTAAGGGCAAGGGGAAGATGAACACCAGTAATTCCCTATTAAGAGCACATAGACACAGCTTCTGTTACGCACTGTAAGAAAAATAAATAACTGGGTGTTGTGGTAAGAGCAGCGAGGCCAACTCAGATCGAGGGAAAATGCTGTCCCCCAAATCATCGGTGGGTTCTTCCCACAGGACCTGCTTTGGACGCTCACCCCTCCCCTCCACCGCTGCAGCTTCTCGCTGCTGGCCACCTGCTCCCTAACCCCTTTCGTCCCTGAGGAGGGCGACACGACATTATCCCAGCTCCCCATCCATCCCCCTGAACATTCTCTCGGTCCCCTGTGAGGAAACTGAGTCACAGAAGGCTCAAGGACACGTTCAAGATCACGCGTTTGTTCAGAGAGGAAGCTGGGTTTCGGAACCGGGTCTCCTTCCTCTCCCCACCACTCCCGGCCCTCTAGGGGCGCCATCCCTCCGTCTTCTCAACACTGCACGCTGATTGTAATTACCGCTCCCCAGGAGGCGACTCCTAAATCGGCATTCATTCGTAACCCCAACTTCTCTCTTCCCAACCTCATCCTCAAATGCCTGCTGGGCAATTCCACCTGCGTGTCAAAATTTAAATATCTTAAGACCAGACTCATCCTCTCTCTAAAATAAGCTTTTCTTCCTGACATCTCCATTACGGCTAATGATTCCAGCCTTCTCCCCGACACCCACGCCAGGAACCCACTGGCTGCACGTCCTTCCTGATCTTCTCCGCCGTCCTCTTGAATTCATCCTTTGAAATGTCTCCCCTGCCTTCTCTCTCCTCCCATTGCTGCTGCCAGCACCTCACCTGGGCCCTTAGCATCCCTCACCTGAAACAGCTCCTCCTGGTTACCTGCCCCACATCCCCCTCCAGCATACCCACCCCCGCCACCCACACCCAGACTAAACCCCAGCACCGGCTTCCCCTCCTGGTTTGTGGACATCGGGGGCTGACCCTTCTCCATCGTGGGGGCCGCCCTGGGCACCGTAAGACAGTCGGCTGCGTCCTGGGCCTCTACTTTCTAGAGGCCCCAGCACACACGCTCCACCCCCTTCCAGCCCTGACAACCAAAAGCGTCTCCAGACATCCCCAAATGCCCCCCAAGGGGCACAACCACCCCCACTGAGAACCACGCCCCTCACACTCACTGCTCCCTTGGGAGCTCTCAGGGGCTCACCGACGGCCTCCGGACGAGTGCCGAGGAAGGAAACAGTTGTTAGGAGATTCGGAAATTATGTTTCCTGCTTACGATTTCCTCTCTCTTGGGGTTTTGGGTTTAACCACCTTTGGGCTGAGGGTCACACTATCCTGGGGGGAAAGGGTCTTCGAAGGACAAGCAGACGGGGCAGCGGACAAACTCGTCCTTGGTCTGGCGCCTGAGCTCTCGTGGCTGAGTGCCCCCTGGCCTGGAGGCAGTGAGGCAAGGAGCGGTGGAGACACCAGGGCTAGGGCTGATGGCTCGGATTGGGACCTGCCAGCCCCTGCCACTGCCACTCCCTAATTCCAGGACCTGGGGCCTGTCCTTGGGCCAGCCTCTCTGCTGTGGTTCACTTGCCTGAAAATGAGGATGAACAGTACCTAATTTATAGGGTTATGTGAGTTAATCTATGTAAAGCAGTTAGAAATGTCTGGCATGAAGCAAGTAACTGATAAACAGTAGCCATCACCTTCATCATCATCAGTATTACTATCCAGCCTGAATGTCTCCAAAACATGCTCTCGGTTCAGGTCCAAATGAGGCCAGACCTGACGTGAACACAGCTTATGCTCGCCCACGGCAATGCCCACGCTCATGCTCTTCATTCTAAAATTCTCGGTTCTCCATTTCCCCGCCCCCTCCCATTGACATTGGACACGCTTTCAAGGACTACCTCCGATGAGACCTCTGTCACTGATGCTGCCTTCTTCAAGCCAGTCGGGAGCCATCTCTCCCACCGCCGGACCCTGCGATGCTCGGAATACGCCCTCGACACGTACTTCCTTCTGCTACAATCGCAGGGGACAGAGTCATTTCCCACCTAAATGCATCTCACCCCATAAAGGCAGAAGCCCCACCTTAGAGATCACCCTACAGAACCTGCAACACTGCCCAAGTGAGATAATCCATCTAAGCCACTACTTTATAATACTGTGATGTCTTCGCTGAGATGAGTGTTTTACGGCATGTGAAGGCCTGACCTCCACTGTGCTGGGCTGCGTATCCTTGCTAACGTAGACTTTTAAAAGTTTTCCAATTTTCAGTTCTCAGTGACAAGGTCTTAAGTGTGACGAATACCAATTCTCCCCTTTCTCACACACATCACTCATTGCTTCATGGGACCGTGGCTTCTGGGCTGCCTTTGCTGACGCCACCATCATAAGGCGAGGTAAGACCTCACCATTTACACTCACAAGCGTGAAGTCCTAGGCACCGAGGGCAGGGTCCCCTCCTCTGTCTGCTCCTGAGCTGCGGTGTGAGCTCGGGGCAAACGGTTCACACCGCACAGACTTCCTGCACCGACGGGCGCCCAGCCATCCGCTACCACACAAAACGGAGGAGAGTTCACACCTCTGTTCTCTGGAAGGAATGCCGCCCAGTGTGCTGCCGGAAACGGAAGCAGAGCTGCCAGCCGCATTCTGGGTGTCATCAGGAAGGAGCCTGCCAGCTGGCCGTGGGCCAGCCCGCTGGCCAGGGGCCCTCGGCTAAGCCTCAGGGCACGAGGGAGGCCCAGCCCAGCCGAGGCAGAGGGAAAGTGAGGAGACGTGGTCAGGGATGGGGGTGAGGGGACACAGAGTGACCTTCCCAGGGAGATGAAGACTGAAAATAACAGCATATTTAAATTCTACCCCCAAAATTGCAAGGTTTACCTGCGCATCCCCTACAACTGTAACTGTTTTGAGGAACATTATAAGACGTGCTTAGCAGCTCAGAAGCACGTGACGTACCTCACGCAAGGCACGGAGGGGAAAAGAACCCATTCAAGGACGAAGAGTAAATGGATTTGTGGAGAATGAGATTCACAGGCGGGAAGGAGTAAGGAGCGAGGAGGGCTGGCATTCCTGGAGCTGAAGTTCTGGGCCAGGGCTTTTCCGTGCACGATCTCACTTACTCCAAATAACCCCCGAAAGGTGGGTCCTATCGCCACAATCCCCAGTTGCCTGAAGGATGGCACATGAGGTCATGGAAAAGCCCCACCGGGGAGAAGGCGTCCACCGGCCGGCTGTGAAACGGGCAGCTCGCTGTCCTCCCGGGTCCTCGTCTCCACACGGGTACGTAGGACAGCCTCGAGGGCCCTCCAGCTCTGACGCCACTCACCCAAGGCTCAGACTGCGTAGCCCGGCGATCTCAGCCCTGGAGCCATTTATCACGTTTCTGATGTTCATGATGGCAAAAAAACAAACAGACGAAAAACTTTTTTTCAAGTGCCACTAAACCATCGGCTTATAACACTAAAAAGAGCAGCATAATCACAGCTATAAAGTCTATAATGCCCCAATATGTCATAACAGCATCGTGAATTACTGGGATACATGAGACAAAAGCATCGCTTTCACCTGTGTGTTGGAATATTTCACATTCCGCCCACATTTGCAGGGAGAGGAAATACGGACGGATGCCTTCTGCCCGTGATTTTTGGTACCAGCACAGGATTTGAGGTCCTGCTTGTCTCCTTCCGACACTCGCCCTGTCAGGCCCCGTGCCTTACACTCAGCAAAGGCTCGATAAATGTTTGTTGTATCGATGATCTTCCTACTGCTTCTGTATCTATTTATTCTTTTAATATTTATAGAGAACCCACTTAATAGCAGAGTTCTTTTTTAATTGCACGGGGTTTGCAACTTTAATTTAATCCTTGAAGGGTTAAATTAAAGGGGCAGCTCCCTGACGGCCGTCAGTCCAGACAAATCTGTCGGACACCCTGTCTGCTTTTCTTCTTTAGCTCTGCTTTCCACGAGTACGCCTTGAACCCCAGCCATCAGTGTCCAAGCCCAAAACTTCAAGAGAAAGGAGAGAGAAAGTCGGAAAAGTAATTTTGCCAGCTCCTTGAAAATGGCTTCCTTCTCTGCAGGATCTGGCAGTAGGTTAGCCACAGACTCACTCTAAGCAGTCGGTTCTGTGCCTGTGATTAGGAAAAAAAAAAAAAGCTTTTTGGGTAATGAACCCATCTGAGAAGCTATTGAAAGCTACAGACACTCGGCAGAGAAGTGCACGCACGAGTCTTCACGTGTGTTCCAGGGTGGGGGTGGGGTGGTCCACGGCACGGGGCTGAGAATGCCCAGGATGTGGTAAGCAGAGAGGGGGAGCCAGGGCAGGGGGACTCCAGCGGACCTGGCCACTGCTGTCTCTGTCGAAGCCCCTTCTGTAACGAAAAGGGCCACAGGGCTCATAACACAGGCCCCGGCCCCGTAGAATGGCGCCTCAGCCAAACCTGGACCCGCAAACCACTCAGACGCTCCATTTGTTTCAACTTAAAGTGTCAGAAGAAGAAAAAAAGGAACAAAGGAAATGTTCTGACTCAGAGAGAAGATATTGCTCCATAAAAGAAAGATTCAAAATGATCCCAAAACACGATTGGAGACAGCCTCCTATCATGGTAGATATTAGCCAGGCACTTCTCCGCGGGCTAACTCCATGTAGTAATTCAATATTTACCTGACCTGAACCAGGGGTGGGCCCACTGGGTGGCCTGCAGAGCTGCTTGCAATTGATTTTTTAGTGGCCAGCAGCTGTAATCGAATAATGGGAGTGTCTAGCAGTAGGTTGATTAGGTTAGAGCAAACATGATGGCCCTGTAATTTGGGAAACTCTACAGATTTGAGCTTCCAGATCAACCCTGGACCCTGCCATCGGTGTCTTCATGTTAGTCTGTGTAGACCAAACCTTAGGAAATGTTTGGTGAATGACTTAATGAAATGCATGAATAGGTAAGTAAACAGCTTGCAAACTCCCCACGCCCCCACCCCCCCACACACACATAGGCAAGTTCATGTGGCTACACATTTGTTCATCTTGCATCTTCCTCCCCTTCTTCACCTAATTGCCACTCCTCCTTCAGAACTCAGTTCTACTATCACTGCCTCCTGGAAGCCTTCCCTGATCTCCCCCTGGCTAGGACATGAGCTCTGGGTCCTCAAATATTCATCAGAATGAATATTTAGTATCTTTTAAGGACCAAATTGCATTCCCCCACCCACATATCACACATTGAAGCCCTAAACCCCAACGTGACTATATTTGGACACAGGGCCTATAAGGAGGTAATTCAGGTTCGATGAAATCATAAAGGTGAGGTCTTAAGCCGATATGACTCATGCCCTTATGGGAGGAAACACCGGAGTGCTCCCTCCCCCTCCTCCCTCGCCCTCCACGCACACACAGCAAGGAAAGGCCAGGTGAGGACGCAGCTAGAGGACAGCCACCTGCCAGCCAGGAGGAGAGCTCTCACTAGACACCAATCCTGCTGGCACCTTGATCTTGGACTTCCAGCCTCCAGAACTGCGAGCAAATAAATCTCTGTTGTTTAAGGTCCCCAGTCTGTGGGACGTTGTTATGGCCGCCTGAGCGGATCGACTGCATATCAATCAGCGCAGAAACTCAAGCTCCTTGAGGGCTGGGGATGTATCGGACTCCTATCTCTAATCACAGTACCTACCTGACACCGTCCTTGCACATAGCAAATGCCTAACCAATTCCTGCTGAGTAAACATAAGAGCCAGTGATGGAAGGTAAGAGGCTGAAAGACGTCCTCGCTTCTCACCCTCGGGAGCTCAGAGCCGTGTTTGACCCTCTTCAGGTCAAAGTGAAACACTCTGACCCTCCCGGTGCTGTCACTCACCAAGGAAGGGACAAGGTTCAAGGCTGAGCCAGACGTCAACCCTCTCGTGGTCCTTCCTGCCCATTCCCGCAGCTGTTGTCGCCACCTGACCCAGCAGTCAGCCGCAAGACAGAAGAGAGAGTTTAGAAGTAACAAAAAGCTCTACTCAAAAACATTTTTCATTCACAGAGTAGCAGGTCTTGGCTGCCGAACGTGGCTGTAGCGTCCACTGACCACTGACCAAGCGAAGGGTCTGGGTCTGGGACTAGCTAAGGCTGGCTGTGCGTTTGGAGAGGTCACCCAGGGACAGCCTGGTGCCCTCTGGTGACAGACAAGGTGTGTCTGACGTCAGGGTTACTCTCTCAGTCCTGAGTATCTAAGAACACACAGCATGGCCAAGTTAAAAAAAAAAGGCTACTCAGCTGTGGATCCTAGCTCGCAGGAGCTTCTACGAGCAAAAACAGAACAAATAATAATATTGAAGACAGGAGACTGACGGTCAACACTCACTCAGAAACCACGACATGCCAGGCTCTGTCCTGTGTGCGTCCCACGAGTGACCCTATTGGATCCTCACGACAGTCTGGGGCACAGCTATCATCATCCCCATTTTACAGGTGAGGAAACTGAGGCAGAGGCAGATGGAGTAGTTTTCCCCACATGTAAAAGCAACCAAGCAGTAGAGCTGGATTCAATCCCAGGGGGTTCTGTCTCCAGATCCTTGTCCTTGGTGACCACCTTAAAGTGTCCCATGGGAGACAGGGACCTCCTTTGTCTGTCCCCATTAGAACAACAGGGTCGGGATAAGGGTATACGGTGCTCTCATAGGCTGGGGTACGAGGAGGCACGGCATAGAAAGCAGGTGTGCACTCAGCGAAGGCAGGCGGGGGCCTGGGGCGGCTTGCTCAGCCATGTCCCCTCAGTCCCCACTCTGTCCAGGAGGGCCCCGTGGGGCAGGGAGCCAAGGGTTTCATGTCACCCCCGCAGACCAGACCACGTGAATGGTCCTCCCCAGCCCAACGGTCCACGATTCTCATATTCTGAGAATTCTCAGAGCTAGAGAAGGCAGGAGCCATCCAAGAGGTCGCGGGAGGAGTAGACGTGAGATGCAAGATGTCTCTTCAGGGACCAGAAGACTCCGTGGAGGCCGAAAGGGGTTGGCAGAGGGGAGTTCAGACCCAAGAACCGCCGAGGGAAGGCCAGCCGAAGGCGCCACACACAGGGCGTAGCAAATGAACGCATCCAGCAGACCGGACTTGGCTTTTGCCCCTCCCCGCACTGCTCCTCCAGGTCACGGGGCCATCCCGAATACAGCATCTCTCCCCTGCAACCCGTAAGGAGCACGTGGCCACCTTGCTCTTCACCTTCAGGCCTGTGTGTGTCCGTCTTTCTTCAGGGACGGTCTCGAGAGAGCAGGGCTGACAGGAAATCGAGGGCGCAGGGAGAAACAAGCTCAGTACAATCTCCCGCGTCTCTGAGGACGTGAGCTTCTGCGACGTCACCGGGAACGTGACTCGGTGTGGCGGTGACATCAGCACAGCAGGTACCAGGGGACATGCCAAGTGACAGGAGACGAGGGTGTGCAGGAGGTGCGAGGAACACGGCTCCCGCAGCAAAGCAGTGGCGGTGGAGCCCAGCCACCGGCCCTGCGTTTGACGAGAGCCCCTGGGAGCCGCACTGCAAGGAAGAAACTGAGAAGGAACAGTTGGAACAGCAGCGGGGACGAGGGACTCGCCCGGACCTGCCCTTGAGCGTGGCTGCAATTCACCCCAGGCCCAAAGGCGACACAGGGCGGGCGGGATCAGACACATGGCGGGATCACTCCGGTGCTCAGACCCTCCGTGTGTTTCGGGGGCCTCCAGAGAACGCGGGCTTCCTTCATCTGGAGATGATGGAGGGCAGGAGCTCTGCACGCCGATTACCATGTAAATGGAACTGCAGAGGCGACTTTCAGCAAAGCCACTCTCTGGGGAAGAAACGCCCGGCTACCTCGCGAAACCATGCAAGACCCTTTCAGATGAATTCAAAGCCCGTTGATAAGAGTGTTATTTTAAGGACTCCTTCTCCAGATCAGATGCTGGAATTCCAGGAGCCCACGTGTGGCAAAGGGCTGAGGACGGTCGGGGGCCAGGAAGGGGCTGTGGTGGGGTTTTGTCAGCCGGCCAGAGCAGGCTGCTTTCCTGAAGGGCTCTGAGGCTGGAAGACGGAGAGGGAGGATTTCCAGGCATTCCCGCTGAGGACTAGGAATCCCAAGCGCTCCAGCCCACAGACACCCAAAAGCAGCATCCCACCTGCAGAGCTATAATGGGATTCTCAAGCATTAGCGACAGCCAGCCGGCAGCTGGAGGTGAGAGGGGGCATTCGACACAGAGGAAGCACTCGGCGATTCTCTGGATCTAAATGCAGCTCCCAGCTCATCCCGCTGTCCCACCTGAGCCCGCAGACGTGGGCCCACTGTGCTCAGATGCTTCCAGCAGCAGAAACGCCACTCAGGATGAGGGGGAGGCAGACAGGGGCACACGGAGCACCGGCCTCCCCCACAAGCCTCTGAAGCACCTGTGACGAATCACCAGCCTGCCTGACACGTTCAGCCGCTTCTCCCCGAGGCCTCCGCGAGCCCCCGAAAGGGGCCGACTAGGCGTGGGCCAACCGCTGCTGAGAAGCTGCTGAGAAGGGACCTTCTCCATCTCCAGACAGGACCATTCCCTGGTCACGCCAGCAGCGGGGATGGAGCACAGATGGGCACGTCCCATTGTGCAGCAGAAGAGCTCCTGCAGCTGCCTGACATCACGGCCACACAGAACGGGCTTCCGCGGGGCTCAGGACCCACACACACGGGGTGGGCGTTGACGCGCTGTGCAGAGCAGCCCCGGCCCCCACCTTCAGACCTGGGGAGGCTGAAAGGCAGAAACAGCCCCAGGCGCAGTGCAGAGAGGTGTCCCCCCACGGCGGCAATCACAGCCGCTCTGTGGTTATAAAACACCTGTCTTCTGATCCTGCCTCCTCCACACCTGCACACCCCGCCCCCTGGGAAGTAGAAAGGAGCAGGCTTATCACCCCTATTTCCAGAGGAAGAAAGCAAAGCGTAGAGAGGGTAAGTGAGTTGCTGTCCAGGTGACAGAGCTGGTCGCGGGGGGTGGGGGTGACAGAGGGAGCACTCTCTAACAATCACACCTTTGAAGATTAACTGACAGGCCAGAAAGGTGACGGGGCTGCCAGCGAATTTGGGAAAGGAAGAGCATGCCCAGGAAGCACTGAGCCCGTAAGAAACCCCAGCACCCCCAGAAATGCAGAAGAAGGGGTGACAGCAGGAAGTCCCCCAGCCACCATCACTGCACGCACACCCATGGTCCGCTCTGCTCAGCATCCCCAGGAGGAAAACACCCTGAGCTGTCTGTGGCCACCTAGTGGGCCTGTTCTCAGTGAGCCGTGTCCTCCCAAGGAAGGATGAGATAGAGGCTGAGTCCCCTGCAGCTGAGCTTCAGACGGGGCCATGCACATCCTCCGCCTCCCATCCCCCGCCTTCCCCCCTCCCGACCCTGCTCTCCTTTTGGTCCAGCTGGTGTGGGCATCCAGAACTCAAAGTGCTTAACCATCACCCCGATAATGACATGAGGACGAATCTCCTGTCCCGGAATCTGACTGGGCAATCAATAGCCAAGATCAAGTTCTGTTGTTGTTGTTGTGGTGGTTGTGGTTGTTGTTGCTGCTGTTTTATTGTAACCAACACGGATGACCAGCGAGCTCCTCCTCCCCGTTACTGGAGGTTTCTCTTGACATTTACACGTGACATTTCCTGAGCTTGGTCCCCAAACCCTCTTCTTGGCTCATTCGACACCGTCCTCCTGCGTACGCACAGTCCTCCCCATCCCCACCCCCCACGTAGATGACACAGAAATCCACGTCTCCAGCTCCGGCCTCTCTCCTGAGTACCAAAGCAAGTGCTCAATGGCCTGATGGACAGATGGTGCCCAAATGGATGTCCCTCAGGCAGAGCAAGTGTCCTCATCCAAAATGAACGCATTAGCCTCCCTCCAGATGACCATTGCCGGGTCCCTGCTAGCAGCCCTCGCTCCATCCCCACGTCCAGCCAGCTGCCTGGTCTCTCTCTGTCTGTTACACGCATTGATTCCTCGCTGGTTGAAGCCCCATCGTGCCCCTCCAGGGCCAACGTGTGAGTTTCCTAACTGGCCGCCAGGACAGGGCTTTGTTCTGTGCCCACTGCACCTGATAGATACACAATAAATGTTTAATGCGTGAGGGTCTATCTCTTCCGCATCTTCCATATTGCTGAAAAAAAAAAACTCTTGTCCCATCCTGTCATGCCACTAAAGACATATTTTGTAGGCTCCCGGCTGACTAGAGTATAACATTCAAATTCCTAAGCCCTGTCGTTAGCTGCCATGTAGGTCCCGTCTGCCTGTCCGGCATCTTCTCTTCTCAATCCCTTTGCCCTTCACGAAGGCTGCCCAGAGCTAGTCCTTGTCTCTGGGACATGCTCTTTCTCATTCTGAGCCTCTGCTTATGTTATATTCTCTCCTGGGGTGGCAGGGAGGGGGCAGGAGGAAGCCCCTCTCAACACCTTCCTGCCTTGACAACTATTTTATTGCTCAAGATTCAGCTCAAATGTCATCTTCTTGGGGGGAGCCTTTCTCTGCTCCTCCCCCATCTCCACAGCCTCTGAGATAAATCTCCACTTTGGGACCGACGACATCGTGCCATGACAGGGGGTTCTGTGGGACTGCTGGGACCAAGGCTCAGTGGCCACCTAATGCTTTCAAAATAGCACACATCCATCCTGGCCTGTGTCACGGGGCATTGCCCTGTATTTGTCATGCTACATCCCTTCAGGACAAAGGGAGCTCTCGGTGACCCTAGCACAGCGAGAGTAGCAGACATTCATCCCTGGCTTGTGGCCGATGATGTTGATACCTCAAAAACGTACACGTTCCCCTATTCATGCACTTGATTCTCACAACCCCCATGGGAGGCAGATGGTGCGAGTATTATTCCCATTTCACAGATAATAATAATAAAACAGAGGCGGTGATTAGGTTGCCATCACTTAGGCCGTTGGGGACAGTAGCAAGGAAAACGGGACCCTACACCTCT
This sequence comes from Macroglossus sobrinus, assembly GCA_004027375.1. Classification (NCBI taxonomy): domain Eukaryota; kingdom Metazoa; phylum Chordata; class Mammalia; order Chiroptera; family Pteropodidae; genus Macroglossus; species Macroglossus sobrinus. The sequence continues at coordinate 99,836 of PVKZ01003691.1, read as the reverse complement.
CCAGCTCCTTGCCTAAAGAAACTATAACATATCCACTAGGTTATTATGACAAGAAAAGGAGCACCTCTCACCTACAGAACAATGGGATGAACAGAAGGGTGACAGAGAAAAGCCAGGTGCCCCATTTCCAAAGGCAAGAATCTGGGCAAGCCCTTCCCAGAAGAACCGTGAGAGTTTCTAAACGTTATTTCCCCGTTTTGTTTAAGTGTGATTTAAACATAGAGGTGGCCCCAATCAGCCATCGAGCATGTGCTGTCATACTCTCATTTCATTTTTATAGATATGCCCTCCCCACCAAAAAAAAACTGAAAATGTATCCTCGGATTAGACTCTCACCCTGAGACTCCGAGTTAAACAGAAGTGGTCTAATAGGACCATCAGAGCCTCTCACAGGATTAAGCCTCTAAATCTATCAAATGCCCACACAACGGGCAGATCCCGTTGTTTCTCGCCTGGAGAGGATCGGAATCTTCCGAGGTTAAGTGTTTAGGGAAATCCTGAGGATCCTATTACAGACCGAAAACCCCCATTTGGAAGCAGCTAGGTCAGTAACAGCCTCGTGTGCACACAGACTGTGTAGAACCCACTGCAAGAATGCATTTCACTTCTCAAAAGAGCCTCCCTTACTGGCTCACTCAATTCAGTCACATATATCTTCGATAAATACAATCAGACCAAAGAAAGAAGGTCTTTCTGGATTGCGCTACGCTGAGAAAAAGCACACGAGTGGCCCTCATGGCATAGCTCTGCTCCCACACCGGTCATTCCATCCAGGGGATGGAAGTCACCGGTGTCGAGCAGAAACATGAGACAGCCAGGTGGAACCTTCATTTAAAAACGAACAAACAAACAAACACCTTACTCATCCTCACTCTCCAAAAGCTCAGTTCATTGGGATAACAATGAAATGGTCATCGATCGGGTTCGCCGAGCACTGCAATTCCTCTGCTTCCAAGAATAAAAATCCATTCCTGGAGACTGGGCATTTGCTGCCCACAACCCCTGCCCTCCGCTCCCACATTTACTGTCCTCCCCGACTAACGTCAAGGCTTAGAGCGACTTCTCTGATGTTCCCAGTTTACCTTGTTTAAGATGAATAAAGCAATTACAATCCTCTCAATTAAGAAGCTGTTTTAAAATGCACTTTTAATTCCAGTTTGTGAGCAACTCAATTATTTCTATTTGTTTTTCTCCTCGAGTGGATAATTTCTTCTGTCTAAGAGTAGTACAGCAATCTTTTTCTTAAAGAAAGAGAAAATAAGTTTTCCCCTAACATGTAGTATCTTGGGCTCAAACCATCAAACACGCCTTCTTGGACAGAAGAGTAAGCAACTCTCCGATCTCAAAAACCATCTTCTCTTGTTCTCACTTCAAAGTTAACCTCTCTGATGGGCCTAGAGGGTATTACGCCGAGTGAAATCAGTCAGACAGGAAAAGACAAATGCCACGTGATTTCGCTTAAATGTGGAATTAAGAAAAATAAAATAAATGAATAAGCAAAACAGAAACAAACTCATAGATACAGAGAGCAAACTGATGGTTGCCAATGGGGGTGGCTCACCAGATGAGCCAAAAAGGTGACAGGGATTAAGATGTACAAATTGCCAGTTATAAAAATAGTCACAGGGCTGTAAAGTACAGGGTGGGAACAGTCAAGAATATGGTGATAACTACGCACGGAGCTAGGCGGGTAGTAGGCTTACTGGGGGGATCACTTCGTAAGTTATATAAATGTCCAATCACTACATGGCACACCTAACACTAATATAACATGGTACGTCAACTGTAACTGAAAAGTAAAAAAAAAGTTTTTTAAAAAGTTACACTTTTTGAGGTGCTCCAACCATCCCCTCCCTCGGACCCCATCCTTGAGGTGCTACCTCTTCTCTAGAGCCTTTCTAGATTTTTCTTCCAGCCTCCCAGACCACCGCCAAATGGAAGTGCCCTCAGCTTCCATGAAACGCTTGCACTTTTGTCACCAACCGTGGTAATTATTTTCTCAATGAGGTGGCAGTGATCTGAGAATCTTTTTTCCTGCTGTCCACCGACATCAAGCATCTCTATGTGTCAGATGCTGTGCTGGGTGCCCAGGACACAAAAATAAAGAAAGTGCCCAGGTTCTGGCCCTCAGTGGGCTCACAGTCCCTTGGGGGGGGACAACCCTAGAATGAGGTGACACTAGCGCAGGGGGGAATTCAGTGACTGGGGAAATATGACAGAGATTAGAGCATTTGAAGTTGTGTCTTGAACAGAAGTTTGATCACTGGGCAAAAAAAATAGTAAGGGACGGTTCGTCTAGGTTAAAGGACATTGTGTACAACAGTGCTTGGCACAGGGTGGGGACAGGAATTCAATGCGCATTAAAGGAAAGAAGCAAAGGCCTGGAAGATCCCAGCCCTAACTCCGCTCACCCTCCCTGCTACGTGTCCATTGCTGGAGCACCCACATGATGGCGCCCTCATGTCCAGCCCGTAGATTAGGCAGCATCATCCTAATTCTGGATGAGAAAAACGGGGTTTTCAGGACCCCAAAGCTATCAAGAAGCAGAGCCTGGCCTGCGTTCCTCATAACGGAGGGACACGTGAATGAGCTCACCTTCGAGGAACGATTTCTAGAGCAAACCCTTAGCTCTCTCATTCTGCTCCTAGGTGGACCACTCCAGGCAGCCCTCAGATACCCCCGAACACCACACACTGGGATGGAGGGAGGGAGAAACAGCCATGCAGATTCTGGGGATCGCGGGGACCTCTGTCTCCCTATAAACCTGTCACTAGTCCTCTCAGGGGGTTTGGTCTCGGGGGCCCCAAATGAGGGCCCCTTTTCCTAATTTACAAAATACAGTCTGGAAAGAGCCACCCAAAAGTCACCCAAGGCCAATTCAGGCTCATAAAGCTCTCCTAGGGCTCAAAGAATAGAACTGATTCTCTGGCTGTCTGGGACAAAGCATTTCGTTTTTGATAGAGCTCTTTTCCCCCCTTTGCTTCATCTGATCATTTTCTCAATTTCTCTCTGGTTCAGGCTTTTTCTGTAACACTTGTATTGGGCGCACGCTTTTTTTTCTCCCAGCTGAGACTATTATATCTCGCTATTGTGGTGTTCCTTTTCCACTGAAAGCAATCAAAAATGAAAATCCACATTTCAGAACAATGTCTGTTAAATATACACCTTTTGCGGATCAAATAAAAGAAAGCACTCTCTGAAGGCTGATTTTCGGCTCCGTGTATCACCTGAAGATTAGATACTAGGTGAGACCTGCTCCCTCATAAGCCATCTGCATTTGGATAACTGAGAGTAATGGCAGAAAAGTCTGGAGTCAAGTGGACTTACTTAAGGAATACCTCAGCCTACAGCATCGCTAACGAAATGTGGTCCTTGGACCAGTAGCAAGGGTATCACCCATGAGCTGGTTGGAAACACAGACCCTCGGGCCCCACCCCAGACCAAGGGAAGCAGAATCTGTCATTAACAACACCCCAGGTGGCTCTATGCACCCTCGAATTTTAGAAGCACAGGTCTAGAACGAAGGTGAATTTCCTTTTATTAGCATCCTGGAGCCCCTGCGTGCGTTTCTTCTCTAAGGAAGACATTTTTGTATAGTGAGCTCCATAAAACATCCCCCACAACGCTTCTCCACCCAAACTGTTTATTCCTAGAGGAATTCTGAAATGATAAATGTTCTTCCAGAAATCACACTCTCAACCTGAAGGAGTTCGAGATGGAACAAAGCTGATGGCTAGCCTTTCCGCAGCATGTGAACACCTAAAACACCCATACTCCCAGCTGCTTCTTCAAGGCTCTCGATTGCGTTGCTTGATACCTTCTCGGCTCGGAAGAGAGGCATAAAAGACGTGCTGCTGTACAGCGGATGGGTGACTAACATGAGATCGTGCTGCACACCGAGCTCTGAGATCCTTGAGCCAGTGGCCGAGCCAAGAGCACAGCCTTCCAACCTGAGCTGTGCTCGGACCTCACACTTCCAATAATGACGCTCGAAACATCCACAGACAAACCCTGATGGATCTATTGTCTAGACGGGAGAAACGGACCAAGAGGATAGAAAATCACGTGCACCGGGAATGAGGGGATGAGAGCTTGACTGGAGGCAAGAGAAGGGAAGGAGGGAAGGGGAAAGGAAATGACGCAGGCCTGCCCGTGCTGTCCTGCCTAACCCCGCTCCCCGTCACCCGCCAGGCGGAGCTAATGTCCAGGCTGGACAGTGGCTGTGAGCAGAGCCCTGGCAGCCACACAGGTATTTCCTTGCCATCCTATTTGACCTGGTCCTCTGTGACGAGGAAACCTGCCTCAGAGACATTTCTAAAAAAAATAAGAGAACCAAAAAAGTTATCTCTTGTCAAAAAAAAAAAAATGATCCCCAACGAAAGCGAGTGTTGTCTCACTAATTCTGACAGACAGGGACATCACAGAAAGCTCCTGGACACTCAGGGCATCGTTCAGATGTCTAAGCGGAAGGCCTGAGTTATTGATGACTCTGTGTCAAAGCCCAACTTGTTATTCCCCTCCCCCACACTTGCTAATTAATTATCGTTCAGGTTTTTTTTTTTTGTCACCTTCACCTTGGATTTCTCTGAAACAGCAATATTTTTAAACACGAAAATGGTTTATATATATTAATCAATACCTGTTTTTCCTCCCATTATAATTGGTTTCTATATCAGCAGTATCCCAGCTCTGTCCTTCTACTATGTACATGATAGCAAGCTCTCAGAAACTCTGGGATGGACGGCGATGACGGACAGCCGTGAGCGGGCTCCGAAACTCAGACGGGCACTCCATCTGTCCTCCTCTACCACAAGCCAAGGACAGCCCTCCCCCACAGAACCAAACATGTTATATAGGTTAGCCACCGATGGCCACCGAGGCTAACACTTTTTATTTCGGCTAACTTCCACTTCATAGAAAAGCACTTGACTTTGCTCCTCCCTGTAAGTCAGACCTGGAGAAGCCAAACAATCCTCTAAAAACACATCTGAAAGGAAACCTCTTCCTCCCCTCCCCACGCCCACATGCAGACATGAGGGAACACACCACCCCTCCCAAGGAAAGAGAAAGTTAACTTTCTAATAAGCTTGTCCTGCAGTCAGTCCAGCCAGGCCTTCAGACCCTTCCCATCCACAAAGGCGGTTCAAGTAACTGAAACCTGACCTGTCTGCTGAGGGTATAGCCAAGGGGTCAGAGGTCACAGAGGTCACAAACACAGGTAATCCACAAACAGACCATCTCTCTCTCTCTCTCTCTCTCTCTCTCTCTCTCTCTCTCTCTCTCTCCCAGAGTGGGAATAATGGGCCAGGCTCATTGTTTTTCCATCAGAGAAGACAGGCTGTGCCTGGTGGGAAGCTCCAGACTGGTGGGTGTGTGAAGCTAAGCCGGCTCCACACAGCGATTTCCTGGAAACTCCAGGGGTTTGGAAGAAGGTAGTCTTAGGCTGGGACCCAGGGGCTTGTTAGCTCTCCGGTACCCCCAGAAGTCTGGATGTACGGCTGGAAGGGGGGCGTGGAAGTGACTGGGCTGTCCTGCTAACCAGGCTCCCCCTTTCTGCCTTCCTGGGCCCTCCTGGTCTCAGCAGGGTCACTCACCGCCCGTGAGCTGTGCAGGACCGAAGCACAGCGCCAGCTGAAACCACAGGATCACGGCCAAGAGTCTCTGGGGGGACTGAGGCTGCTGCTGTTGCTGCTGCTGCTGCTGCTCTAGAAATCCATCTCCATGGCTCGGGTTCATTCCATAATACATCTTTCATCCACAGAGGGCATCCGGCTTGCAAGAGTCTGCAACCGGGAGCGAACACGACAATACCCCAGGCTGCCGGGGTTCCGGGGGCGACGCTCCCCCTCCTCAGCCCCGGGACCGGGAGCCCCGGCTTCCCCAGCTTCATCCCGGGTCCTTCCCCACGCGGCCCCCGCCCCTTTCCCACGGCGAGATCCCCCAGCTTCCCCCACAGCGCGTGTACCCGAGTAACAGCCGCCGCGGGATGCTGCGCGTGTGGGAGGGGTGGAGGAGGGGGAGGGCGGGCAGGGGGTAGCGCATATTGGCTTTGCGCCGGTCCCCGGGATCCAGCCGCTGTGACCGTGACAGTAAAGTCTAAAGCCTTCCAGCGTCTCCGAGCTGAAAAAACACTTTTCCCCGGGCCTAGACAGGTCTCTCTTAGTAATCTCACGATGTGGCACCGGATCCCCCCGGATACTTCTCTGATTTTCCCCAGCATGGGGATGGATCCTACCGCCCGTTCCCCAATGAAATTGCTCTGCGCTGTCAAAAAAAAATTTCCTCCCTTGGCGGGCGGGGGTTGGGGGGAGCAGAACCAGGCACTAAGTCCCCCTCCTGGGCCTGCGCACGCCTCCCCGGGATGGAAAGCCCCTTCCGGGGCTCTGGGTCTTACCTGTGGGTCTCATGCATGCAGCTTCCTTCCCTCCTCCGCCTCCTCCCCCTGCCGGTCTCACCCGCATCTGTGCGCGACCTCTGCTGCCGCCGCTGCGCGAGCCAGGGAGACAGAAGCCTCGGCGGCGGCGGCGGCGGCGCCCGGCCCCGGCTCCCCCGCCCGCGCCCTCCCTCCCCGGGCTCCCGGAGCGGCGGGGTGCGGGGTGGTGGGGGAGGACCGCAGCCCGGCCGCGCGCCCCCGCGCAGGCGCCCGCGCGCCCGCTACCTGAGCTCGGGGGCTGGCGGCGGCGGCGGCGGCGGCGGCGCGCAGAAGGGAGGGCGCGGCGGCGCGCGCGGGTGGGGGGCGCGCATGGGCACGAGCCTCGCGGACCGAGCGGTCGCCGCGGCGGCGGTGGTGGTGGTGACGGAAGGGGATCTGCGCGGCCCGGAGTGGGAAGGGGCCCCGCCGCCGCCGCCGCCGCGACCAATAGGAAGCGCGCGCGCCTGCACCTGCCGGGGCGCGGGGCGCCGGCGGCCGCTCTGGCGCACGCCCGGGGCCGGGTCGCCACCTCCCCGGCGCTGGACCGCTGTCCCCGCCGGGGTGCGCGCGAGCCCTGGTGCCCGCCGCGGCCTCCGCGCGGCGGTGGCGCCAAACCGTGGGACGAGAGTGTGCGGCAGGGCCGGTCCCCACCTCAGGACCCCTGTCACCAACAGGGTTAACTTGGCGGGGCACAGCGCGGCCCATTGCTACAGCCTCTTATTTTCTATCGTCGTCCGTCAGTTTTCAACCCCTACTCCCGGGCCAAGGTTCTGCGTGTCCGCTTGGATCCCGAAGGACATCCTTACTGGTCCCCAACTATTTGCCTTTTTTGGAACCATAGATGTCGTGCATGAGGACTCAGCCCGGATATGTCCTACATATGCACTAGCCCCTATGAACCTCCACCGGGGGGCGCTCTCCGGGAGGCAGGTTGGGTACCGAGGAGCCAGTAGGACGGAATCTAAGGGGGTCGGGGTGTTTGCAATCCCAGCCCCCAGTGTTCGCCTCGTCCGCGCTGTCTCTCTGTGTCCTTTCTTGTGCCCTAACCCGCCTCCCAGCGGGTGCGACTCTCACTCCCCACTGCCCCTGGCCACCCGCTGTCCCCTCCCAAGACTGGCCTTCCTCAGCCTGTCTGGCTCCGTGGGCCAAAGTTCCAGCTACAAAAGTCGAGGGGCGTGAACTAACGAGGTGGTGCTGGCAGGCAGCACTGGGCAGCCAGTAGCACCCCATTATTCAGTATAATTTGTTGCTGTGAAAACCATGTTTTTGATACCGCCACCAAATCATCCCTTGCCTCTACCAAGTTTCCCCAAATCTCACATACTGACGGTAGTCGGAGAATGACAGCTTTTAATGGGTCGACTCTCACTGGGAGTAATGTTAACAAATTCTTTCGGGATAGATGAACTTCCGGTAGATACACTCAGCATTTTATTTACATATTTAGTTATTTTGGCTTGTAAAATTGAGACGGCACCTGGGCACAAAATAAGTTTAAGACTTTGAGTGACATAAGTTCATTACTGCTAAAGCTTATACTTCGGGACACTCCAAAATGTTAGCCCGCCACCTTTCTACGAACGTTTCCCAGGTCCTATGAGTGACTTCTGCAATTTGAATATTTATTTCACTTTTTTCACAGGAAAATTTCTAAAGCTTTTCTAATAGCCATCAAATCACCAAAGCTAAAAAATATTGGTTGACCACAAACATGTTTTTCCAGTCATAGAGATATATCTAAGCACTTTTGAAATTTACTCTTCAGCTGGAGCAAATCCGTTTGTACGGAGAATACCAGGGTTGAAAGAAACATCAGGTTTATCTGGCTTGAACACCCGATCTGTACTCGAGCCCCCTCTGTGACATTTCGAATAAGTGGTCATCCATCCCCACTGAACACTTCTTGAGGAAGCCTGTTATATTTGCCAACGGCTCTCTTAGAAAAGCCGTCCTTGTATTGAACTGAGATCTACCTCCCGGAAACTTTCACCCGCTGGCTGTGGCTCTCCCCTCTGGGCCCGCAAAGCCGAATCGAATTCTTCTTCCTTAAGCACTTCATCCATTTGGAGACAGCTTCGCGTCCCCTTGAATCTTCCCTTCTCCGGGTTACGCTTAGCAGCTTCCCTCAGTGTGACAATTCCTGGACTCCTCACCAGCCTTCTAATTTTCCTCTGGCTGTGACCCAGTTTCTCAAAGCCACCACCCCCACCTCAACAACCAAGGTTTGTTTCTAGAAAAGGACTCGGCTTCCACACCGTGGGTTCTAACAGGACTACCGAGTTGTTTTCAACAATTTGCTTCGATCGATGCAACTTCAGAAGACAAGCATAGGAGGGCAGCCACAGCATACCACGTTGTCGGTTTTCTACGTTATTTCGTGTATCCGTTTGCTGGGACTGCCATAATAAAAATACCATCGATTGGGTGGCTTAAGCAACAGTGATTTACTTTCTCACAGTTCTGGAGGCTGGAAGTCCAAGATCAAGCAGTTGTCAGGTTTGGTTTCTTCTGAGGCCTCTCTCCTGGCTTGTAGATGGCTGCCTTCTTGCTGTGTCCTCACATGGCCATCTCTCTCTCTCTGTGTATGTGTCTCTCTCTATGTGATCTAATCTCTTTTTTACTGGCCACATTAGGGACCACCCTAAGGACCCCCTTTAAACAGTCCTTAAAAACATTATTTCCAAATATGGTCTCATTTGAAGGTAGTAGGAGTTAGGGCATCAACATATAAATTTTCAGGGGCCACAGTTCAGCCCATAACATCTCACAATAAAAATAAAGCAAGTGTTACTCTCATTTTACAGGTGAGGAGGATGAGGACGAAGGAATCATTCCATTTACTCAACACCACCAGCCAGTGAAGGCCTCAGACAAATCTAAAGCAGGTCAACCCCATCCTAATACTCTCCCCACCATTCCACAGCTATGGCTGTGAATACTTGCCACTGCAGAGTCTACAAAACAAGTTATTCTGAATATATTTTAATATAGTTTTTTTTTCCTCAAGAAGAGGAAGAGAATAAGAATAGATGGAATGCAGGAGAAAGCATGACCCCCTACTAAGTAGAAAAAAATACTTATTTAATCTTTTTTTCCTCCTTTGTGTAGGAGTCCAAAACCGATACCGAGCAGGAGACATGCTACAGCAAAGCCTAGAAGTGACCCTCCCAAGCACAGGGGAGCTGCAGGGGCTCCTGCAGGGAGGCTCATTCCTCCTGGGACCCCACCATGTCTCTCTACCCTCCACGCATGAAGTTCCTCACCGTTTTCCCTCCTTGTTTCCTTCCCATCCCCCCTTCTCTCCCCCAGGATTATTTTTCAAAACTTACTGACGCTCTTTCTGTGTGGCACAGACTATGATTTCACTTTCAGCGGGCAATAATATATTATTTCATTCCAACTATATTCATTGAACACCTACTATGAACTGAGTGCTGGGGAATGCAATCGTGAATAAAGACACAAAAATCCCTGCCCTAGAAAAACTTACAATCCAGTTAAGAAAGACAGATGGTAAATGAAAGAAGGAAAATGTTGGGGATGTTAGATGGTGTTCGGTGAGAGGTAGAATAATAAATCAGGAAATGGGTAGAGGGGTTGTGTAGGTTGAAATACAGGCCAAGCAGTTGTAACAAAGTGATCCAAATATACATCAACTTAAATAGCTTCGTTCTCTCTCATGGAAATGTCTTACCTCGCTAGGTGGGTGAGGCCTCTCTTCTCCAGAGTCACTTGGGGATGCAGATTCCTTCTGTCTCACACTCCGTCACCCCCTAAGATGCTGTCTTCATGTGTGTGGTTGTAGCTGAGTCACTGGCATGTCTGGAATCCAGCCTGAGGGGAAAACAGCAAAGAAAGAAAATTTAAGGCAAAGTATTGCCTTTTAGGCCAGTGAGGCAGAAGTTATACAAATTTGTTTCCTCACATAACATTCATGAGAACCAAGTCACATGGTCATGGCTAGCTGCAAAGGAGGCTGGGAAACAGTCATTACTGGGACACCAATGACCAGAAAGCAGGAAGTGGAGGGGCTAAGGAGCACTAGTGGTCTATCACATGTTCTGTGCAAGGCTAGAGGTGGTGATTTTTGATAAAGTGGCCAATTAGGGTGTATCTATAGTGACCCCAGAGTGTGAGTGCCCAATAAGGGAAGAGGTTGGGGGTATTGAAGAAGGGGATCTGACTATCCTCTAGCCAGGGCCTCAAAACTGAGTCAAGACAGCAGGATAAAAACATTCCCAGAGGGAAGGAGGGAAAGGCATATACAGACCAAACCTAAAAGTGGCCCACATCTAGTCTGCCCACATTCCATTGGCCAGTATGAGGTCATATGGTCAAGTGGTCACATGGTCTCACATGGCTTCAAAGGCAACTGGGAAATGTAGTCCCAGAGGAAGAAAAGGAAAACTTAGATTTCAGTGGGCAACTAGCAGGCTCTCCAAAAGGTTGTAAATTAATCTGAACTTATACTCTTTGCTTTTTTACCCTCTGCTTTCTTCATCTCTGTTTCACCTGCTTACACGGTAAGCAACTTCAGGGCTGGGACATCATGTTATCTAGCTTTTGATTCTTTCCTCAGCAATTAATTCTGCATCCAGTGGGCTTCTCACTAAAGCAAGGCTGGAGTAATTTCAATATATAAAGAGAGCTGCCACTTCAGAACCCGACACAAATACTTGATACTCAGAATGTACTTTCAGTTAGTAAAATTTGGGTCGCAGTGTGGGGAAGGGCAGGGAAGAACAGCAGCAGAAATAGTTTCTGGGCCTTTAGCCTTTTTATTTAATTCTGAATTGGATAATCTGGAAATAACTTCAAGCTTTGACTTCTATATAGCAATATTTGGTTCTTGGATTAAATCGAACACACGTTGCTACCCCATTGGTTTGACAATGTTACCACCCATCGTCAAATTTTCCGTTTAGTGGACTCTCAGATAAAGGTGAACTGGTGCTCTCAGAAGCACTCCCACTAATGCACTACATGAAAATGCTATTTTCTTGAGCTTTTAATTTTGTTTCATCTTCTATCATCTTGCCTTTTTTCCCTTGGTTTCTTAAAGACTTTTATCTATAAAACTACTGTCAGCTTGGCATGACTATTTTCTCTATTAATAGGATAGTGGAAGGGGTAGAAAGTAAAAAAAAAAAAAACCTCCCTGGAACTTATTCAGCATTCACGCAGCATTTGTTGACTGCCTAAGATATGCCAAACACAATGCGAATCCACGAAAATACAGGTAAATGTCATCTCAGTCTTCAAGAAGACCACAATTATGTATCTAAACCCACATTTCTTATCCATACGATTTTTTTATTCCATCTCCCATCATTCAACAGATACTTCTTGAGTCCTACTGTGTGTGAGACTCTGCTCTAGGTACTAGAAATACAGAATTGAACAAAACATAGATGCCTGTCCTTGGGGTTTACATTTGACAGGTGGGTGACAGGTAATACTTTACCCCACTCCCCACCCTCCAATCTAGAGGTGATTTCCTTCATTTGTGGAGTCTCCTGATATTGTAGTATCTCTCTTCTGACCCTTGCTACCATCTGCTAGGTATATCTATTAGGGGGAAAAAACCAAAGCGATAGTGTCATGTTTTATAATTATGGAGTGAAACAGTTATTCTAAGCAGGACATGAATCCCAGAAGCTACAAAAGAAAATACTGAAAATGTCATCTCATGCAAATTTTAAAACTATAAGCAACAGTTTGATCTCATAGTTTCTGTGAATCCAGAATCTGGGAGCTACTTAGCTGGGTGTCTCTGGCTCAGGGTGTCTCATAAGGTTGCAGTCAAGTTGTCTGCCAGGCTTCAAACATCTAAAGACTCACTTGCAGCCAGAGAATCTAAGATGAGTATCCTCATCGCGTGGCAGTTGCCTTCCCCTAGAGCGGACGATTCGAAAGAGAAAGGCAGAGACCACAATGTCTTCTACGGCCCAGCCTCAGAAATCACATTTGTCATTTCTTCAAAATCCTATTGGTTACACAGCTGAGTCCTATTTGTTATGAGAAGAGAGGTCACAGGGTGACAAGAGACAAAATAAATGGGCGTGGGAGGCTGACTACCGTAGTAAGTATACTAACTACACTCATGGAGTTACTTTCATGCAAGTAGCCCTCAGAGAAACACCGAACAGGAAAGAGAAAAGGAAGAAGAAAGAAAGTCAAAGAAGGTGGACCGCAATGCCAAACAGGACAGAGAGGTCAAGATGGGACTGAGGAGAGGACCATTAGATCTGGCTTCTGGGGTGTCTTGGCCTTCTCAACATTAATGCAACACTTCTAGAGAAACACAACTTTCTTTCATGCATCTCATGGTAAGAAATATATTTTACTTCACTGCCTGTATATGAGTATACAATGTACTACTCATATATAGAAACACGTTATAAATATTCACAGAGCCCCCACTGCAGCCCTGCAAATGGACCATATCACCAAGGAGCGGGTTTGGTGCTCTAAGAGTGGATAGTAGGGGTCTCATCTGGTCGTGAGGTCAGGGACGAATTCCCTTCAACCAGAGCTTGAAGGTGGAGCACCGTCCCACGTCATGCACAGACACAGCCGCCCACGGTTGCCGAGATCCCGCCCCAGCCCAGTGCGTAGGTGGCTTTGAGTGAAAAGAACACTGTGAGCTTCTTCCGTCGTATGATAAGCCCGCTGGATGTGGAGGCTGGAATTTTAGTGGGCTGAGGGTGCCTGCCCTGCAGATAACATCAGCAAAGGAGTCACCATGCAAAACATATTACGATAGACGCAGGGTCAGCAGTCACAGCCGGCCAGCCATCAGCAGACTTCTATGCAGAACTATCTTCCCTCACCTAGACCTTTCAGAAAAACAAAGTTCCTTGGAACTTAAAAACTCCAGACTCAATTTTAGCAGAACAAAAAGCAAAACACAGGACTTAAGAAAAAAAAAAAAAGCAAACTTTTTAAGTTTCATCAAAGCACATTCTTTTTTAAAAAGAAATATTTAGTACCTATGCTACATTGAGAATGAAGAAGTAACTCCAAATGGGATGTTATTAAGTGCAACTGTTTTCCCAAGTTTTCATTGGAAAACCTCTTCTGGTGCTTAACATGACAAACTATGTGTGGTAATATTTCAAAACCAAACAACTTTATTGTGTAGTTTTTCGTGCCTGTGTCACTACTGAGTGATCCAGTAATTGCATTCTCTGTCTCAGGTAACAGGGAACTCACTTTCAGCTCTGAAAGCACTTATTTGAGTCCTTCCTTTCTTCGTAAGAATTCGTTCCTTACTATCTCCTGCTTTTAATTGCATTAAATTTACAAATGTGGGGAAAAAAAAAAAACATTGAAATTTTAAAATGCCCCCAACCTAGGCATGTTTGAAACCCCGCTCCCTTGTCCACGCATGATTTTCTCTGGCTGTAATTATGCCGTGCTGGCTCAGAAGGCCGTGCAGGTGGAGCTTAGGAGTGAGGCAGGTTCCATCTCAGCTCCTCCTCAAGCAGCTTCCTGATCTTGGGATTCTCTCTGGGCCTCAGGAGAGAACGGTTCCTACTTCGCCTTATTGTAGTGGGGTTTACACATAAAGCACTTAGAGCAAGGGTCCAACACAAGCTTAATAAGTGTCAGCCATCATTTTTATACACATAAACGCTCATACACATGGAATATTTGTATTGTGGGTAGATTGTTTCCATGGGAACTTGACTTTCGTGTTTCCAGGCTCTTATGCCACTATTTTCTTTCTTTCTTTCTTTCTTTCTTTCTTTCTTTCTTTCTTTCTTTCTTTCTTTCTTTCTTTCTTTCTTTCTTTCTTTCTTTCTTTCTTTCTTTCTTTCTTTCTTTTCTTTCTTTCTTCCTTCCTTCCTTCCTTCCTTCCTTCCTTCCTTCCTTCCTTCCTTCCTTCCTTCCTTTTTTTCTTCTTCCTTTCTTTCTTAAGACATTTATAAGTTACAATTTTCATTCTTAGTACTGTATTAACATAAGTTTTTATTTACTGCCTTGAGTGTTCGCATACATTTTTTTTCTTTTACTGTTTTGTGGGTCTGGCATTTTTAACAAGCCTGTATCGCACAGGCCCATGTGAAGAGTGGCCCTGTTCTCCTTTCTCAGATACTGTAACTTGGGGGCATCTGTTTTCCTGTATAGTAAGAAAAAAATAAAGTTGGGGCATGAAGAAACTGAATGCCTGTGAAATCATACTGCAAAGCTGAATTTTGAAAATAAGTAATTTACCCTATCATCCAGTCATTGAGAAAAAAAGCCTTCTGACCAAAATATTATCTTCTTAGAAAAGAGTGGTTTCAAAGCAATACATTTACATAAAATAAAAACTACCTGGATGTTGAAAGCTTTCATTACAGCATGAATATTGGAGAAACTCAATTATCGAGAGCAGCGCTGTCAGTAGAAATATACTGTGATATACATAACATATATATGCAACTTTAAGTCCACTAGTGGCCCCATTAAAATAAATAACATGTGAAATTAATTTTGAAATGTATTTAATTCAGTCCACTGTATTCAAAATACCACCTCAACAAGCAGTCTATATAAAAAAGACGTTAAGATAGTTTACCTTTTTTTTATGGTAAGTTTTTGAAATCCAGTGTATATTATATACTTACAGCACACGTCTGTTGGAACTACCCCTATTCAAGGGCCCATACCCCCATGTGGCCACCGCCTGCTGCGCTAGACAGAGCACTCTAGCTGGTTTTTCCCCCTCTGACCCATCCAAGAACTAGGAGCTTTGCTAAGAGATCGAATTTGAAGTCACGACAGTAACTGACAGCCACTCTGAGGAAGGGCTCAGAGCACATTTTTATTCCAGCGGTTAATTCGAACTGTGGAAGCTGAACACATTTTGCCATATTTTCCAAGCCTCCGAAAAATGAAGAGAAGAGGCCCAGTCTTCATTTGGCAGAAGGCCGAACTTTCAAGGCCTCCAACAAAATGCACTGAGGACTTTTCTGCCAAATAAAAAGGAGGATGATTGTACTTAGTATCAATGGACTGCTGGGCAGCTTAACTTTTGCAAAACGTCTCTTTCATCTGCCTCCTGGACGATCTAAAAGGTGGCTCCATATTCCCAGGGGTCTTAATCGGATGCTAAAGATGCAGGTGAGAAGCATCGTCCAGCTCCAGCAGCCATGTTCCAAGGCCTTGCACCTCCTCTTCCCTCATCACTCCACCAGGCTTATCATACTAAGCGGGTCTCTTCCCAGTTTGTCATTCTCTTCCCGACATTCCATTTCCTGTTCTCTGTGGAGTTCGCTTGTTTTTAAAGCTTTTTTTACCTGATTTCCAAGATCACTGTTTTCAAGGTCACCTAGAAAGAGCTCTCGTGTCACTGACACTCACCATCTGCCCTGGCACCCGGGTTAGAAACTCTCTTGCTCCAGATCAAATCCATCTTCAAGTCCTTGTCCCTCAGTCTCTGAACGGTCCCTTGAATCTATCCCTTCATGTCCCCCTGCCTGCGTCTGGGTTTACACTTCCTGCTGCTCACCTGGATTACTGAATCAACCTCCGAATTGGCCCACTGTCTCCAATTTCCCTCCCCTTACCCCCGCCGCTATATCTTCCACACTACTTACCAGGGTGAGATTTCTAAAATAGAGACCCAATCAGGTCACCTTTTGGGTTTGAAGACTTTTATTGACTCCTCACTGTTACCTGCATAATGGATTTAACCCCTTTTGTAAGCAGAACCCTAAATGTTTTCAGTGTGATGAAACCAGAATATACAACATAAAAGGTGAGCTGCCCTGGGGACAGAGGGTAAAAAGGGCAGAGACAGAGGCCTCAGAGCCTGTCCTGAAGTTCTCTAGCCCCATCCCTATGGGGCCCGTGGCAGCCGCAAGGAACCCTGGATCTCTTCGGGCCGGCTGAACCCTGCTGCCTACTGGGTAGCCTGTGGTCCTTGGCCTTGCGTTCAAGGCCCTATGGAATGTGGGACCAGCCCACCTTCTTGGTGATGACTTTTTCTTGAAACTCTCTCCTCCCCTGACTGCTAGGACATCAGTCTACTCTATTCCCAGAGGTCTTTCTTGGTCCTCTTCTCCCGTCACTCCACGCAGCCCGCCCGTGCAAGCTCACCTACTCCTGGCTCTCAGACAGCTTTCGCTCCATGACACTGCTTCTCTGTGGCAGGAGATGGCCCGGCACTGGTCAGAGCCACATTTAGGTGTGGTTAGCCAAGCTCCGACTCAGAGATATGACACTCAGGTACTAGCACAACTCAGTTCATGCCTAAATACTTTCTAACTTAAAGTTAAATGATTCCATTTCAAATTTGAATTATTCTCTTTTTTTTTTTTAAGTTGCCTCCTTGTAAAAATTGCATCGCAAAATAATTTCTCTAACACTGGTATAAGTGATGCCGATAAAAATCTAGGGTAGAAACCACTTCTTATCCTCAGCTATAAAGGTGCTAAGGAAAACACAGCCAGGCAGAGTGGCCAGTTGGGAGGAGGACTCAGTCACTCTAGTCAAGGCTGCTAACACCTGGCTTCAAGGACATGGCTGCCGTGACCCTCTGCTGTCCATCTGATCATAATTTTCTCAAAAGCATGTCATCTCAGGCAGCTCGGGCTGCTACAACAGAACACCATAGACTGGATGGCTTAAACAACAGACATTTGTTTCTCACAGTCAGGAAGCTGGGAATTCTGAGATCCAGGTGCTGGCACACTCAGTTCTGGTGAGAACCTGCTTTGGCTTCCAGACAGCCACCTTCTAGCCGTGTCCTCACATAGCAGAGAGAGGGAGCTCTGGTCCTTTCCGCCTCCTATACGGACACTAATCCCATCGTGGCTTCACCTACACCTAATTACCTCCAAATACCAACCCACTGGGGGTAGGGCTTCAACACTGGGATTTCTGGGAGGCAGGACACAAACGATTGATCCATAACACATGCACCAATTCCAAGTGCATTTCCAGAGAGGCAGCATGATGTTATAGAAAGAGCAGTGAATCTGAAGTCAAAGCTCCCACCACTGACCTAGTGACCTCTGGGAAAATGAGTTAAATTGGCCAAGTTTCAGATTTGCCTTAAAGAAATCTTGTCAATTCTACTGGCCCTGCCTAGCTGGGGTTGCTGTGCAACTCCCAGCAGATGTGGGTAAAGAGGACTGGGGTGAGTAAACACCCACTTTTCATCTCTAAGGAGTCACCCTGTTTGGAGAATGTAATCAAGCACTGATTCCTCATTGCACCCCAGAGAACGGAAGTGACAGCCCAGATCCACAGGACAGGATGAACATGACAGAGCCTGGGGGTCGCCCCTCCTAGCACGCTCCCCTTTCCCTAAACTGTTTTAGGGTTACCTTAATTCCATTCTTCTTTCCTTAAACTAGGGATCTATAGAAACGTTTGTAAACCCACATATTAAGTCTTAACCATCTTTACCTGAAGCCTAGCAGGACATCAAAAATAATATTTATTAAATGCAATAGGGTGCTAAGCTCTTGACATATAATTTTATCTGACCCCCAGGATGGCCTGCAGTGCTGGAGTTATCCTGGCCCTTCCTCTATCCCACTTTTCCAAAACTTGGGGGTCAGGAAAGGTAGGTAACCTGCCCAAGACCACGCAAGTGGAAAGTGGCAGAGGAGATTCAAACTCAACTTTACACAACCAAATCCAGTGCTTTCTCCATTAACTCAGGGTGCCTCAACATGGAAAAGTAATCTCACAAAATTGGAGGAAAAAGTATACATACGTACATACGTACATACATACATACGTACATACATAAATGGATCTCAGGACAGTGTTCATTGATGCTGTTTCTGAAATGTGCACACAACACTCTTATTTTGACAAAAACAGTAATTGCCAGATTAGGCGGAAAATAGACTAGCCTTTTCCTGTTCTAAAGTTTAAGCATTAACAGAAACATCCTTTGGACTTGCTAACTTAAACAGGCGCATGTATTAGGGTGCTTCCACAGCCACTTAATTTGCATACTCTGCAGAGGTGCACAGAGGTAGGGACGGTGACCAGAGGCTAAAACTGACTCAGAGGACTCCCCACCCCACTCCCTCCTGCCACTGCACCTCAACCCTTCCCTCCATATTCCATTCTGGGGGTGACAGCTTCACCTGGGTGCTTTTAAAAGACTACTGCTTTAAGGTGTACAAATGCAAGATCAAATTCTTGCCTGAAATACTGCTGGGGGACCACTATGCACCCTCAGATTTAAGGGTCACCCTGATTTCCTACAGCCCCCCTCCACCCGACACCCTCCACCTGCCTCCCACCCCTCCCCCTGCCCCGCTTGCGGTAGGGGGCGCTAGAGGCACCCAGTTTGGAGAGGCCCATGGGCTGCTGGGACAGACGGGGTGGCACCAGGCCATTGTGAAGTGGCCCTAGCGTCACAGGCGCCGGGACCCCAGGGATCGCGTCTCGGCAGCGCCCCCTGGAGGCCCCGGGACCCTGGCTCAGACGCCGGGCGCGCGGGGAGGAAGCATGGACGGCTTCGGCCACTTCTCCGCGAGGCCCTACTCGGACCCCTGGGAGCCCCCGCTGCCCCGCGGAGACCTCGCGTCCTCCGAGAGGATGTGTGGGCCCCAGACTGAGCCCACGAGGGGCTCGTGGGGCAGGACTCTGGGCGAGTGGGGCGAGGCTCCGGCACCCTGGTCACCCCCGCGCTGCTCACCCACCCTGCGGCCTCGCCGGCCGCGGTCCCCTGACTCGCCACGGGAAAGCCACCACCTGAGAGATGTGGCCCGGAGGCCCCAGGACCGCACCAGGAAGCACCGAACCCGCGGCAGGCGCCTGGAAGATGCCTGGGGGGAGCCAAGGGCCCAGCCCCAGACGCTGGGGAGCAGCAGGCACAGCCCGGCCTGGCCGCAGCAGTCCCAGGTGTCGCCCCGACAGCCCCAGCCCTGCCAGCACTATCCTCCGGCCCACGGAGATTCGCCTTCGCCCTACCCCGAGGGCGCTTACACGCCCCTGAGTGGACCTTTGGGGGCAGACAATGGGCAGAGTGGAGACCCGTGGGCAGTGCCCGTCTGCAGAGGTCTAGATCGCTGGTCCCTTTCCTCATTTCCCACCGAGAAGTCTCCCGCGCCCGACCACGAGTTCAGGACACTGTCGGCTTGTGTGTACACCCCTAAGCGGGACGGTAGTGATCGCGTGGCCTCGGTGGCCAGCCACTGCTCCCAGCCCTCAGTCTCCAGCAAGGAGATGCAGAACCAGCACACCCAGATTCTCAAGAACAAGCTGGAAGAGGCAGTCATGTCCTCCAGGGACCAGAAGATTGTGGCCCTGGTGCTGACCCGGCTCAAGAAGGCCCAGAGGATGCGGGAGCTGCAGCAGCAGGCGGCCGTAGCCTGGGAGGAGCTGAAGCTCTCGGATCAGAAGGTCCAGATGACCCTGGAGAGGGAGCGCAAGCTGCTGCTGCAGCAGAGCCGGGAGCAGTGGCAGCAGAAGGAGCAGCAGAAGGAGCAGCGCAAGGAGCAGTGCAAGGCTCACCTGAGCTGGGAGCCGCGTGTCCCACGGCAGCGGGACGGCCAACTCAAGAACACCGTCCAGCAAGAGAACCAATGCAAGGTGCCGTCGGAGGACCGGGACGCCCAGCCCCGGGAGAAGCCGGAGAGGGCCTGCCCCGAGGCCGAGCACAGGAAGCAGTGCCAGGTGCAGCGCCGGCAGGAGCAGGAGGAGATGCTGCAGGCCCAGCGGGAGCAGGGCGGCCTGGAGCTGCAGAAGAAGCTGGAGCAGGCCTGTCACAAGAAGCAGCTGCACATCACCGAGGGCCAGAAAAAGGTCCAGGAAGCCAATCTCAGCTCCCTGGTCAATTACCAAGCCCGGAAGGTCCTCATGGACTGCCAGGCCAAGGCCGAGGAGCTCCTCAGGAAGCTGTCCCTGGAACAGAGTTCCCAGCGGTCCCAAGAGATCCACCAGAGCCTGATTAAGGAGCGTCACCGAGAGCTGAGGGAGAGGGCCCGGAAGGAGGAGCAGCAGTTCCAGCAGGTCAAGTGGCGCGGGGACGAGTCGGAGGAGCAGAAGGTGGCCCACAAGCGGCTGTCGGTGGAGCTGTCCGACCAGAAGATCCGGCAGGCAAGAGCGTCCGGACGCAAGAGCGTCCGGGACAAGGCGCAGCACGTTCGAGAGCTCAACATCCTGCGGGAGAAGAATAATCACATCCTGAAGCTGAAAGCCGAGAAGGAGGAGAAGTGCCACGTCGAAGGCATCAAGGAAGCCATCAGGAAGAAGGAGCAGAGGATGGAGCAGATCGCCCGCGAGAAAGATGCCACCTTGGAGGAATTCCAAAAGATCTCCCGGGCCTCCAGGAGAGACGACGTGAGAGCCCTCACCAACAGCTTCTTTGACCAGATGGCGCAGGAGACCCAGCTCCAGGCGGGTCAGCAGAGGGGGGGCTACTGAGACCCCGACGACAAGATACTGTACAGCCCAGGTGGCTGAGATGACGTGAGATGATGCTGATGTGATTCGTTTTATAATCTGACTAGAAGTGAACACTGATTTAAAAAAAAAGTTATAAAATAGCTGCGATTTCCTCTCATGAACTAGTTTCTTGATTCATTTGGGTAGTTGAGAGGGTGGAGAAAGAAGTTTGGGGATTTTAGGAAGATGGCTTGCCTTTGTAAATGTTGGTTTAAACAAAACATTCACTTAGCACTCAAGGAAACTTAGAAGCACACATCAGGGGCATCTTGGAGGAACCAGAGAAAAATCTACAGTAGGGGAAATAGCTCTTCATCATATCTTTTCCTGTCCCAGAACTTATGAAAGGAGGAAGTTATAAGAAATCTCCAAGAAAAAAAAAAAGAAACACATCCGGGGAGGAGAAAGGGGCGGGGGAGTGGAGGGGTGGATTTCTGTAATCACATAGATTTGGGAACTTTGCATACTGCATCACCTCTTGGGTGTTTATAATGCACATGACAATTCTGAAGGCTCTGAAAAGGTCTGCAGTAAAGAAACGTATCTGTTTAACCTAGTGTTTTTCACACACCGAGGAGTGCTTCCTTTCCTTGGAGCATTCCATGGAACAGGTGTTGTGTGAAATGTTTCTGGAAACAGCCTCCTGTAGTTTCTCCAAGACCGTGTCCTCCTCTGGCCTTCTCTCCCTGCGTTGATGGAAAATGCTTACAATTCCTTCCTCACTAGCGCTTGAAGCCTCCGGCACCGCCATTCCATGCTGCCCAAGAGCTCACTGGAATACTTCTTTTTCCCCCCTTTGGGTCAGTCTCGTCCAGTCTCTTGGAACAAAGACCTGTTAGAATCCTTCTCTTCCCTTCTATTTCACCTCTGTCTCTCTTGCAGGAGGCGTATGATGTCATTCTGTCTGCCCACGTCCTGTCTAATTAACCCAACCGGGCTCTGAATGAATGACTAAGCAAGCACTATTCAGGAACATGACATTTTAAAAATAAGCAGCCGGAGCCAAGTAGAATTTAACCCATCTCATCTTATCAAAAACTTCTAAAGGTTTTTTTTTTTAAGAGCCCCCTAAGGTAGCATGTGTCTTTAAAAGAGAGAAAAATAGAATGAGACCCATTGGAAGATTTTTGTCACATTAGTATTTTGGAAATGACATGAAAGGTAACCTGGCAAGGGAATTTGTTCAGAGGTCAGTATAAGTGTCACATTCTCATCTTATTTAGAGGAAACTGAGCCCACTCCCCCATTTTGTTGTCTTCCCCTGCCCTAGGACCCCTCTACCTGCTGTTCCCAAAGATGCCTCCCTCCCTCTTCTGCTCAAAAATGAAAGGGCTCATACGTGTTGCCTCAGTTTCCAATCTTAGTCTCTTCTCTTCGCCCTAATTAATCCTGGTTCCATCCAGATGCCACGTGTGCTGCCAGCATTCCGGGACGTGACTTTGAGGAAGTTAACTTCTGGGGCCTCCGTTTCCTCTTCTGGAAAACAGAATTATAATTTGTGTTTCCAAGGGATGTTGTGAGGGGCGATTAAATAAAATAATCAACATAAAGTGCTTGGCACGGTGCCTAGAACCTAATATACATCCTATCATTAAATTCCAAGGGTTTTATTATAACACGGACCTTCCATTGTTGTCAGTTCCATTCTCCTTATCTCTGTGCCGCCTCCCGTCATATCCAAGTCTACTTTTTCTGAGCTTAGTTCACATTCTGTGAAATGTGGGGACACCCCGGCTTCCCCGCCTTAACGTCCCCCTTCTCTGATGAAGTTCATGGCTCACTGAGCACTTAGCAGTCGCTGTCTTGTGTGCCATATCCATTTTGCAATCCATGTCTTGGCTTCCAAGCTGGACTGAGTGCTACCTGAGGCCAAGGTCATTGTCTCCAAGTTCCTTATACCCAGACTTAACGTGGTGATCAATATACAGTCCAAGCAAAAGCCATTAAGCAGGATGTTTTGACCCCACATGGATATCCCATGCCTTTACCCTACTAATGTTCTTTGCTCTTTCTGCTTTAGAACAAGGACACTTTAAAACATAAAAGCAATTACACTGATAGGGTCTCTATACCATAAAATGTTCAATTGATCTGGGAGGTAAAACAATTCTTAAACAATCATATATACGTAAAGCAAAATTGATAGAACACATAGAGAAATTAAGCTCATCATCAGAACGGGAGATGTTCATGGTATCTCTTATTTATTGATAGGACAAAAAATAGTAAAAATATAAAGTTCAACTAGCAAGTTTAGTTTATCAGGTGTGTATAGATTGCATATAAAAATGGGGTATTCACAAAAATTGACCATGGAACAGGCCATAAAAGAAGGGTTGAATTTTTTTAGTAGCCATCCTCATATGGACCAAGTTTTCTAATCACAATGCGATTAAATTAACACTCAAAAATGTATGCTCAGAACTTTAAAACCTCACTTTTAAATACTTTGTAAATAAAAAAAATTAAGAAAAATTTAAATATATTTTGAGCTATATTTACATTATTTACAATAATGAAAATACAATAATATACCAAGGCTTATGGCATGCAGTGAAGGAGATAATATGAGAGAAATGCAGAGATGTAAATACTTATTAATATAAGAAGAAAAAAGCTGAAAATTAATAAGCTAATTACTCAACTTTAGAGATTAGAAAAAGGACAACCGGATAAATTTAAAGAAAGATAACTGTAAGTACAGAAATTAATGAAACAGAAAACAAAGATATAATGGATGTGATTAAGAAAAACTAAAAGTTGGTTCTTTGAAAATACAAATAAAATAGGCAAGCTTCTAGCAAAGTTGAAGAAAGAGACACACATAAAAAATATGAAATGTACAGGAGATATAATGAGAGCTTCAGCAGAGACTAAAACGATTAGAGTCTACTATAAAAAACTGTATGCCAAAGAATGCATAAAGATGCATTAACTTAGAAAAAAATAACACAATTCTTTAAAAATAACCAACTCAAAAATAAACAAAAATTCCAAATAGCTCATAATCATTAAAACAAGTGAATCAATTGTTTAATTTTCCTACAAAGAATCACCAGGCCAGATGATTTTACAGGTATATTCTACCGAACATTCATGGAGCATATTCTAATCTTGTGCAAATCACTTGAGGAAAAAAAGGAGAAGACTACTCCCCAACTTAGTCTAAGTCCACTATACCTTAGATACTAAAACTAGAAAAATGTAATAAAGAAAAATCATAGGAAAGCCTTATTCATGAACACAAAGGCAATAATCCTATTCGAATATTAGCAGAATGAATCTCATACTTTATGAAAAGAAATAGCGAGACATGACTAAGCTAGGTTTATTTCAGGAATATGAGGCCTAACTTCAGATAACCTGTAATTATCATTCACCACATTAGCATATTAAAAGAACAAAACAGTATGGTTAATTCAATAGAAAGATAACACACCTTTGATGAAATTCAGAATACTTATTTACGATTAAAAAAATTGTAACTAACACAAAATAGAAAGGCATTTCCTTAATGTGATAAGAGGAGTCTCCCAAAAACCTAGAGCAAACATCATTTTTAATGATGAAACAGTGAAGGCTTTCAAAATCAGGAAGAACAAAGAAAAGAAACAAAAGTGTAAGATTTCGAAAGGGAATAAAAGCCCTCAAAATTCTCATTATTAATAAATGATATGATTGTCCCCATTGACTATTTTACCTACAACCTTAAAAGTTTATATATTTATAATAGCACTTTCTTTTTGCAATAGCCAAGAACTAGAAACAATTCAACATCCATTAATGGTAGAATGGATAAATAAATTGAGGCACAGACACACAGTGGGATTCCACTCAGCAGATGGCTTTAGATTTCAAAACATTTTCTCCAAAGCTGCTTTGGGGACCCTCCACATCTCAGATATATCCTGTTCAGTCAACCACACTGGTGGTATTCTGTCATTGAAACTCCTGCCAAGGTCAAAGGCAGCCAATTGTCCCATGATAAATTCTGCAGGGGAGGGGCCAAGGTGCTAACTCAGCTGCTTGCTTTATTGCGATTCTTACTCATCTCAGAACCAGCAATGCAGACCTGCATTCTATGCTCGGAGCTGCTTGCTCTTGGGTCACCTGGTCTGGAGCCAAAAGTGGCTGTGTTTGGTGTTGGGAGCCATTCTTGCCGAATGCCCTACAGACAGGGTTAAAGTTGCCTGCAAGCTCAAAGTTTGCAGAGCAGGTGGGCTCATTACTGAAGGAGGAAGTTTGGCTTAATGGATAGCTGGTTACTGAAGGAGGAAGTTTGGCTTAATGGAAAGAGTTGAATGTTCCTTGCCCCAGGGAATACGAGATGAAAGCAGGAACAAGGATGTTTTGAGACAAAGTATGTAAAGGTCAGCAATTGTTTGCATATTTGCGGGTGTTGCTTCTCATGCATATCCAAGGGTATATATATGCTGTGCTAAATAAACTCAGGGCACAGTATTCACTGTTAGCTCGCTCTCTCTCTCTCTCTCTCTCTCTCTCTCTCTCTCTCTCTCTCTTTCTCAATCCTCACTCCCCCTCTTGAGAACTGTTTGATCTTAGCTGGCTGGCTCTGGCAGTTTGGAAAGCCTTCCACCACATTCTAGGAAAGGCTGGTTGTGCGCCTCCCACCCCACCCCACTTCACCCCTGGTGTGCAGGCATTTACCACGAAAAGAACGCAGCACCTCCTTCCCCCCACCACCCGGCCCAAATTTTCTGCTTTTCAGTGGGGAAGCACCAAGCATGCACACACGCACATGTGTAACGAGCGACTGGTCCACGCAGCCTACCAATGTGACTTTCGCTGCACCCCAAGGTGAGTCTGAGGCATTGGAAGTAGTGAGGAAAATAGGAACTGCTCCCCTAGTCATGACATAAGGCAGGAGGGAGCTTGAAGTGGGCCGGACTGGGCTGGGGGTGCTGCATAAAGCCCAAAATAAAACCAGGAGAAAAGCCACTACAGCTGAAGACACTGTCCAGAACATCAATTCTGCCACGCGTTAGGCTTTCAGGCAGAAAAAGCCCTAGCGGAAGTGGTTTTTGCAGGTCGAACAAAAGAGAATCCTCCTTGGCGCACAGGCGATCGATGAGAATAGATGTGGAAGCTCTTTGGAAAGTTAAAGGGATTACACGAGGTAAGGGATCGCTGTCATCGGTGGTGCGTTTGCTACGAGGCTAGAGTACTTCTTCTCCATCAGCCGTCACGACACCACACGGGCCAGTCGTGTCGGTGAGGACAGCGTCAGACACGGCCCCCCGAGGCCAGGGGTCAAATGCAGCCCCACTACTGACTCACGGCTACCAGCAAGCCCCTCTCCTCTCTGGCCCCGAGTTTCCACATCTGTAAGCGGGGCGTCAAAACACCCTGCTCTGAGGATTGGTGTGTGAGGCCACAGGTGAAAAGGCCCCCGAAAACAGCTCTTATTCGCTGAGCTCTTATTCAGAGCCAGATGCCAATGCTGAGTGCTTGGCGTCCAGTCTCCCCTTAACCTGTCCAGGACACCTAGGTGATAAGAACTGCTATTCTCGTCTCTGATGAAACCATGGAAGCTGCAAGAGGCTCTGGGAGATCAGGCAGCACTCCCAAGGTCCCCAAACCCGCAAAGGACAGACAGGGTCAGGGCCCAAACACAAACCCAGTGATCCCAGCCCCTGGTCCTGCTCATGCCCGACCGTTTTCCTCAGTAAATGTTGGTCGGATGCCAACTAGGTCGCCCATCTTTTGAAGGCAGGTACTGTTTTGCATTTCCTGATCTCTCAGGCCAGAGCATCTGTTCTAGTGTTGGCTGCCAATAAATAGTTACTGAAATTGAATTGTAACAGCTCTGTGGGAAGGTCCCTGCTGGCCAGGTCAGGGCCGACAACTGTTCCACGAGTTCCACTTGAGTCCCCCCACCCAGGTGGGGTGACTTTTGCACAGGAGGGCCCGAGGCCATCACATGTGTCATTTCCCCAAGGGCGGCAGATCAGCCAACTGTGCCTGTCCCCACCTGTAAAGAAGGACCCAAATCAGGTACCCTCTGGGTGGCGGGGCAGGCGTTTGACATCCTGGGGGCACCATCCAATCTTGCTGCAGGAGTGTAGCTTGGCTTGTCTCAAAGCTTCCAAAAAATCACTTAAGAAGTAACCTTTGAGAGAGCACGGCTGTCCTGCCTTGTAAATCCTGGCGCGTTTTCAAAAGCTTGCGTCAGGACTGTATTATAGAAAACCCTGCACCAGCAGCAGCTTCCAAATGGAAACTACTAAAGCGTCCACAGTGGGAAATGCACCCAGCATTTCAGATGAAGGCTTCCTAACACAGTATGTATCTCTTCATTCCACAAGACAGATGCACAGGGCTTGATTTGATTTGATACTTAAATACAACCGAAGTGTAATTTAGGGAGCTCGAGTTATCTTTGAGTCGATGATAAATTAATACCATTGTAAATTTCCTTTAGGATAACGTCTTCACATGCCAGAGAGAATAATGTTCTGGTCTACAATTAAATGAAAGATGGGATGGACTATTTCCTGAAGAGCTAATTGGTGGATTTGGTGAAGATGTTTCTCTCGGGCAACACATCTCCTCTCCTGTCTTCTCTGGGCATTCTCCTTTAAGCAGACCTCCTCATGCATTCATCCATCACTCCTTGCATGCAGAGCTAGTTCCTTCGGGGGCTACATAATCCTGGAGGAGAAGGATTGTTACCCAAGGAAGCACTGATGAGTGAGCAGGAGACAACCAAATTGTGCTGACAAGCATGGGAGGCTGGCAGATGGAGCAGCTCACCAATTTGGCACCGTGCTCCGAATCAAAGCAGCCCCACCTCTCCTGCAATTAGTATAATCTTCCAGCGACCATTTGCCAGGCGGAAAGTGCTCTATGGGCTGGAACTGAGTGTCCCAGCCTCGAGCATGACATCCCACTTCACTTTAATTGGCGTTTCTCTTGACCTGCTCACATAAGGTCTTAGATTTCTGCAAAGTTGCCCCTGAAGGACCCAGAGGAGCCCCCGGTCCCCGCCATGCTAACAGGCATGTTCTGCCTCTGTCCTGCTCTTGTTTTCCTGAAGGCCCACATGAGAGTGGCTGGCCATGTCCCTGTCCCCTGCACTGCCACTGCTGCCAGGTCCTGAGGTTCTGCAGCAGGGGGGCACCTCGTGCCCAGAAACACCCCTGTCCCGCACTCAGTCCCACTTTGCCATTAGGACACACACACCTGCTGCTCATGTTCTTAGACTCACGGTCTGTCGTGCAAGACAGTTCTTTCAGCCCCCGCCCACTGCCCTCCACACCCGCACGTCACCCAGAGCCCAGCACCAGCCCCGCTCCCAGAGGCCCGTGCAATTCAGCTCTCGTCAGCTGAGCCCTCCTGCCGGCCACCGGCTCACCGCACGGGCCTGGACACGCTCACCTACAGTGAGAATTCCAGGAAGGGTATCCACTGCAGGGATAGTTAGGTATTGTTAGTTGACGTGATTGATTTTATGCTGATAGCTTTGCCTGACAACACTGAGAAGATAAATACATACATATATACATCGTATATACATACAACACACATGTATGCATGCATGCATATATACATATAGGGGGTGGGGTGTGAGAAAGTACTTCCTTCCGGTAGAAAGTCAACAAATATATGCTAAAGGAAAAATGGATTTACAATACCAGCATTTGGCAACCATCGTCATAATAATAGACTCAAGCCAAAATTATCGATGGATGCTCAAATCATCAATAGTGAGGAAAATCTGGAGTATATTTACAGTCTCACAAAGTATCATCCCACAAGATCCTTACAAAGAAAGTTTACAAAAAAAGGAAAAAGAAGCTATTACTTCACAGTGGAGCAATCTGGCCAGTTCCACCTCAACCAAATGGTCACAACTGACATCACTAGGAATGAGACAAAGTGACTGACACGCCCATGCCTCCCGATGACACACCACTTCTCTGGTATTGCTGCCAAAAGCACACAACCTGAACGCAACCACAAGGAAACACCAGACAGACACAAATTAAGGAATTTCCTGCAAAATAGCTGGCCCGTACTGTGAAAAAAAAACATCAATATCATGAATACGAAGACATACTCAATAACTGAAATTAAAGAGACACAACAACTCAATATGTTGTGCTTGAAAGCAGCGGTCTCCAGCATTTTTGGCAGCAGGAACCAGTGCTCCGATGAGAACCTGATGCCTGGTGATCTGAGGTGGAGCTGAGGTGGTGATGCCAGCACTAGGGAGCGGCTGTGAATACAGATGAAGCTTCGCTGGCTTTCCAGCCACTCAGCCCCTGCTGGGCAGCCCAGTTCCTAACAGGGCAGGGAACCAAACCATGGGGTGTTGGGGACCCCTGCTGCAAAGGACTTTATCAAGAAAACTGGTGAAATCTGAATAAGGTCTACAGATTAGGTAATAATGCTGCATAATTCTACCACATATCAATATATAGGGTGAGAGAGAAAGAGGTAAAACAAACGTACTAAAATGTCAACATTTACTTGTGCTTGAGGGAAATTCTCGGTACTAATCTTGCAACTTCTCTGTAAATTGGAAATTATGTCAAAATTATTATTGTTTTTAAACCTGAGCTCTTCTCTGAGGTGTCTAAAGACATGTTTACATGTTGCCAAACCAGGACGACAGGGGAAATAATTGCTGTTTTCGAGCAGTAGTTCAGCCCAGCCTTCTCTTTGACACGGAGGGCACAGCGGGCTCCCCGGGCCTGCACGAGCAGAGAGTTAGTCATCACTGTTGCTGGTTCTAAGCCTTTTCATAGCTGTTTCAAAACAGCTTAGGAAAAACTGGTGGGTGAGGGATATGGGATGGATAGGGGGAGTGGGAGCAGCTGCATTCTAGAAAAACTTGAGTCCCCAAGCCCCGCCTGTGTCCCCTGTAGGGTCTTCCACGTGGCTTCTGAGGGGAGAAAGCTGGAAGATGAAGGGAAGACCCTCCTTCCCCTGCAGGCCAGGGCTCCAGAGTTCCACACCCCAGAATTCCTCTGAGCCGGTTCAGTGACTCAGGTCTAAGCAGCTGATGATTTCTTTTGCGACTAAAAATAATTCAGAACTAGCCCCAGGGCACTCAGACGTCAGACCCCCTGAGGGCACTTGTGCTGGCATCAGGAAACTCGGACATACCTAATTAAACTCTTCTTCTCCTTCCCTCTCTGGAACCACAGACAAGAAATAACAGTCAAGTCATCTGAGGTGTCTTTTGAGCGGTGGGGTGGCCTCCCACCCCAGCACGGAGCCTCCTGAGGCTGGTTCTCAGGGAAGATGAGTCCCCTCAGCTTCTACCTTCTGTTCAGGGGCCCGCCAGCCCGGCTGGGACGGTCCCTCTAGGGTCAAGGAGAACCAGATATCTGTGCTAGAGAAGGGCTTCAGAGCAGCGCGTGGGTTGCAACAATCAGGAAACACTCTTTTCAGGTGAATGTAGCAATCTCCCATCCCCCTCCTGTTTGGAGCAACGGATATAAACTAGGGAAGGGGTGCTTCTCCCAAAATTAGTCAGGGGGCGGCCTCGGGTTTAGACAGGAAGGAGGGCTAAGAAGAGAGCCCCTCTCCTCAAGCCCTCGGCACCCCCTTCTCAACGGTCACATACCTTGAGGGAACAGGAAGTGCTTATATACCTGTCAGATGTGCAATGACATCGCTTGGTTTTGAATCAAATAAATCACAGCACAACAATATTCAATATTCATTAAGGACCCGCTGTGTTCCAGGCGCTATGCTAATCACCCCAGTAGATGATCTCATTTAGTCCCGAAAACACCCTACCTGTGGGTGTCATTAGTCCCGTTTCAGAACTGAGGAAACCGAAGCTAAGAGAGGCAATTTACCAAGTCCCCTTTGAGAGAGTGGGAAAGCAATTAAGAAGTTTACAATCAAACAGGGAAGGCGAACAACCACATGAAATATTAAACAGCAATAAAAGAGCTCCTCGGAGAAGGCTGTCGCCATAGATCCTGGCAATGACCTCATCATTCTCAAGGCTTCAATCACCTCCTTGCAGGGCTCCCTAAATCTCTAGCTCTTGGCCCAGCCTCTCTGCAGAGCTACAGAACCTCCCTAAATTTTAGCTGTCTGCCTAATTTCTCCTCGAGATGCCCCCGCTGGAGCTCACACTCAGCCTTGCTAAAACCAACCTCGTCATCACTTCTCTCTTCCTCCCGAACGAACTCCACACCAATGCCCTTATTCCTGGCCCAATGCCCCCACTCTCCTTAGGACTGAGTGAGGCCTTGAGATCTTGAGCTTTTCCACCTTCATGCCATCGTTTGCTGCCTGAAACGCTTTTTGCTCATCTGCCTTTCTCGTTCGTATCTGAACCATTCCTCTCACCCAACCCACAATCCCCCGCCCAGAGAAAATCTGGGCTCTTTTAGCACCGAAATAGGATATAACTTCTTTATCCATCCCTCAGTGCCCAAAAATAATATTTTGGAAGTCGATCAGTCAGAAAAAGGAATATCCAGTGCTGGACACTCGCTTTGCCTTGATCCAATTTTAATAGATCATATAAACACCTCTATTACCTAACACAATGAGATGCAGATACTCGGGCTAAAGAAAATAACATTTCTTTAGCTTCTACCAGGCCCTGTGCCAGATGCTTTCATATACATCATCTAACTTAATTCTTCTCACAGCTCTGCAAGGAAGATGTTATAAAACCCATTTTAAAAAAAACCAGTTTAAAATCAAGCTCGGAAAAGCTGTGTAACATACTCAAATCACACACCTAGTGAGTCTAGGATCCTTTCTCTTCTCCCATTACAATCTCTCCCTAAATGATCCCTAAGTATCATTCCTAAGTGGATGACGCCCAGATTCCAATCCACAGCTCTGAGTTCTGGACACCGCTGAACGAACCCCTTACATCTCCATTCGGATGGCTAATCTCCCCAGATGACGCCAACATGTCCAAACCATGTCTTGACTTTTACCTCCCCCACTAAAATAGTCTCTTCCTTCCTCCCCATCGGCCCCAGCCAATTCGCGATATCACAGTTGCTTGGGCCAAAGATCTAGGAGTCATTCCTGATTTGCCTCTATGCCTCCTCCACACTTGCCTGTCTAGCCCTTCGGCAAGTGATTAGCAAGCCTCTGGAGCGCTGACTCCCAAGCCGGCCTAGGATCCAAACACTTTGTACCATCCGCTCAGCCAAACGTGAGGCCAGGCCCCTACTTCCCTTGCCTCATTGATGGGAACAGTCTTCCAGCTGTACCTGCCTCTCCTCTGGCTGCCTGCCCTTCCTCCCCACAGTACACCCTCCCCACAACAGTGTGAGTAACCTTCCGAAAGCATACATTGGACCTTGGTGCCCTCCCTGCTGAAAACCTTACAATGACTTCCCATCACCATGGCCGACAAGGCCTGTGGAACATTCTGCTACGTTCCTACCACTCGCCCCGTCCTCCAAATTCCAGTAACACAAGCTGACTTGATGCCACTTACATGTGTTCATCTCATTCCTGCCTCACAAGGTTTGTATTTACCTGGAATATCTTTCCCTCAGGTCCTCCTGGCTTTTCCTTCAGATGAATCAGATCTCTCACCTCCTCAGAGAGTTTCCCCGATGACCTACCAAGGTAGCCAAAGGCCCCAGCGCTCTATCCTATTATTCCTGTTCTTCTATTTTCTCCTTAGTAGACATCCGTATGTGAAATTAATGTCAAAAATATGCTTTTGACTGTCTTCCCGGATTAGGTAATAATCTCCATGATGGCAGATCTCATTTCTTATATCCCAGGTCTTAGAATAGTGCCCGACACCAAACGAGTGATCAATTAATACATGCTGAGTCAAAGAATGAGTGAGTTTCAGAATAAGAGTTGAAATCAGGCTCACACAAATGAAAAGTTCACATTCCTTCTCTTCACCATACTAGATGAAGAGTAAGTGACGGCCACTCGTTTTGGAAATCGCAAGGCGAGGCAAGTTCCTAGATGTGTGTCGCTTTATTAAACACTTTTGCAGCCAGCTTGCTCCCAAATAAGTCAAGGTCAGTGGTGGGAGAGAAGCATGGGTCTGGGGTCTGCCATGGTGTTTCATAGTGGGCGCCATGTTGAATAATCCATACTTCCAGCTCCGTGCCAGGACAGGTGTTGTGACATGGATTCCAACCCCTAATTTCACCCTAAAATAGATGGCTATTGGCTGCCTTCCCAACGGGCATTCCCCCTCTTCCTAAGGTCTCAAATTTTGTTTGTGTGTCTTCCATCAGCTTGCCCTGTGACTTCGGGAAGACCCAGTCCCGAGGGTCTATATGAGTCTAAGCCAGTGATAGTGGTCCCATTCCCCTCGCCTGAGACTGGATTAGGCACAAGCATGGTGTGCAATTCTGGCCAACATCACACAGTGGGAAATCATATGTAGGGCTTCCGTGAAAGATTCCTTCACTTGCCCAAAAAAGCCACAAGAAAGGACCGTTTCTCTTCTTCCACAAGAGAGACGGTGTCATGGTGTCCAGGTGTGATGCGATGAACAATTCATCTCGGCCTCAGAACGTGGCTCACCTGCTGGAAAGGGCAGAGCAGAAATACAGGAAGGAACTGGGGCTTTGATGACGGACTGAGCCACAAGTTAACCAAACGCTGGAGGCCCTACCTTGAGGCCTCTTTTCAGGGGAGATGATGCATTGTCTTTACTTTCCAAAGCCTTCTGGGTCGAGGTTTCTGCTTCTCACAGCCAAAAGCAGCCTCAGGGGCCAGGCCTTGCTGGAGCATCATCAGTCTGCTTCCTGGCTTGGCTTCAGGGCTGCACTAGTCTCTCTGGAAGGTGATGCTCCAAGTCAACAAAGAGGTCTGCATGTGCCCTTGGTCCTGAACTAGCCTCGCTACGTACAGACTGAGAAAGGCCACATAAAACGAATAACAGTTCTGACATCCTAACTGTGCTTTGCATGCCACACGGCTTGCTTTCATTATCTTCTTCTGCACATAATGCTTAAGCACCTCGTACGAACCGGCCATGGCACCAGCGGCACGACGTAGCTGTGAACAAACCAGACAAGATCCGCATCTTCGTGACGCTGACCGGGAAACGGGTCCAGGAATTTCAGGCTGAGGCGAGTAATATGCAGCAAAGTAATAAGGTAATAAAATAACTGAAGCGTGGGGGCTTCTTTAGACCAGATGGCCAGGGAGGTGACCTTCTTCTTTTTCAGTTGTAACTTCCATCTATGTTTTTTTGTTGTTGTTGTTGAAAAATGTACATAATTTAAAATGTGCCATTTTAACCATTTTTAAGTGTCTAGTTCTGTGGCATTAAGTACATTCCCACCGCTGGGCAGCTACCACCATCTTCCACCCATCTCCAGAACTTTTCCATCAACCCAAACCTAAATTCTATACCCTGTTGGTGCCAACTCCCCGTCTTCTCCTCCGCCCAGCCCCTGACGACCTCCTCTGTACCTCCCACCTATGGCGTTTGCTACTCTGCATATCTCGTATAAGTGAAATCGTATAATATTTGCCTTTCCGTGTCAAGCTGATTTCACTTAGCATTATGTCCTCAAAGTTCATCCCGACGGTAGCCTGGGTCAGAACGTCCTTCCTTTTTAAAGCTGAGTAATACTCCGTTGTATGGATAGAGCACATTTTGTTTATCCATTCATCCACTGGAGATTGCTTTGGCTCAAGGAGGTGACATGTGAAATGAAAGTTAAAGGACGAAAAAATAAATAAAAATAGCCATCTAAACGCCTAGAACATACAACACTGAGACTGAAGCCTAAAGTGACCTATGGACAGCCATGTGTCAGCGTATGTTCATCATCTGTAACACCTGTGCCACCCTGGTGACAGGTGTGGATAATGGGGGAAGCTATGCATGTGTAGGGGCAGGAGTCTCTGTACCTTCCCCTCAATTTGCTGCAAACCTAAAACTACCCTAAAAAAAATATTTATCTTAATAAAATTTTGTTTTTTTAAAAAAGAACCAGCTACAGAAATTGCTGAGGGAGTGGCTTCCGGGCGGAGAGAGCAGCAGATAGAAAGGCTGAGCAACTTCTAAGCTCCCCGACAGCTCAGCTCCAAAGCCAGCCCCTCTCAAAGTCTCTCTCCCGTTCCCGAGCCACTGATCGGCCCCCACCTGTGCTTTCAAGGACCTTCCCTTCTATTTATCACATCGCACTGTCGTCTCCCCACCAAACAGTGGTCCCGCCGACCTTCCCAATAAACGTCTTTCCAGGAGCTACAAACGATCGAAAAACTGGTGAATGTGAGCTGACTACCAACTGCGAAGAGGATCTGAGTTTCTCTTTACTTTTAGTCCCATAAGGCAGGGGAGATAAGGAACGAGATGAAACAGCAAATGCAGGCGGCAGAGGAGAACCAGCCGAGGGCGTGCGTCATCAGCTGGTGACGCCCCGAATTTAGCACCGCAGCCTCCAGGGGCTGTGAGGGATTCTGGAGAACCCAATGCAAGGTGTTTGCCCTGTTGCGAGGTGACATGTCTCATGCAAGCTTCCAGCATGGACGCGGCCCAGCTGGGAGCAGAGGAGGCTCTCAGCGGTTAAAGGGAGTGCTCGGGGTCTCTCCACGTCATCCCAGTTCCTCATCGGCTGGAACGGCTCATGTTACTACACTGTTGGTGGGATGACGGGGCCACCGGGTCCTGTAGAGACTTGTAATTCACACAGCAAGAAAAGCAAACAGCCCCGAAGGGCTTTGCTTCCCTCTGGGCGTTTGCCGGGAGGGATGAGAGTGGGTGTTCCTGTCACTGGCTGAGAGAGGCAGAGAGAGAGGGAGAGAGACTGGAAACATCGTCCCATCGGCAGAAGCAGGGGGCCGAGGACTCGGGTGCACTCCGAGGGTTGGTGGGTGGGCAGGCCATCCCGGAGTGGCTGGTCATAGGCCAGCCCCTGCGCTTGGTTCATCCACATGGGCCTGAATGTGTCAGAGCCGTCACTGTGCTTTCCGGGAGCTTGTCCTCTGCAGCCCAAGCCTCCCTGTCACAAGCTCTCTTGGACTAATGCCCAGGCCCTGCCACCCCCTTCAAAAGCTATTTTCTCCCTTTACATACAGCAAGCTTTTGTGGGGATGGAATATATGAAATACTGCCAATGCTGAATCCCAGAGAACGGCCAGGCATCAGAGCTGTTCACTGTTCATCAGAGCAGATTGGCAGGAGCTCCTACTATGTGCTAGGGCCTGGGGACAGAGCATGGGACAAACAGACAGAGCTCGCTGCCAACACGTTAGAACATAATGGAGCTTATATTCTAGTGGGCAGAGCCCATGACAAGTAACATAATAAGAAATTCTAGCATATTTAGAACCCAATAAGGGCTATGGAGGAGAAGAAAATAGGAAGAGTGAAGGGGTGAGCTGAGGAATGATGAGACATATCAAAGCTTCAACACGGTGGATGGGGAAGGCCATGTGACATCTAAGCAAAGATCTGAAGGGATTTGTGGAGTGGAGAGAGCCGTGTGAAGACCGGGAAGCATCATCCAGGCGCATGGACTAGCGAGTGCAAAGGCCCAGAGGTGGGCACTACATCTACGCACCTGCAGAGCGGCCAAGAGGCCAAGTGTCTGGAGTGACACGGGCAAGCAGAGAAGAGCAGACCACGTTAAAGAAGACGCAGGGAGATTGGTTGTGCAGGGCCTCGCAGGCCATTGGAAGGACTCCCTTTGCCTTTCACTCTGATTGACATGAGTGAGGACCTAGCAGCTCACCCCGGCTACCCGGATGGCCGAGGGGAGAAGCCAGGACACCCGTTAGGAAAGCATGTGACACCCAAGGCAAGCGACCATCACGCTGGGTGAGACCCAGTGTGGTAGCTGCGCAGGTGAGAAGCAGTGGAGGCCGCGTGTGTTTCTCAGAGTCTCAGTGGGTCCGAGTGTTAGAAAAAGAGTGTACGAAAAAGAAAATACGCAAGGAAGACCCACATGCGTTTGACCCGATAACCGAAAAGGAGGAGATTCCGCAGATAGAGATGGTTGGATGGCTGCCAATCGGAAGAGGACGAGGCGGGAAGGGCGGGGTTTTCACCCCAGAGACTCCAGTCTTTGGCCTGCAAGCGACGGGAAGGATTAGACTCCTGAACAGGTGACTTTGTGTTGGTGGTGAAATCAGGGTTCCGGAAAGGCCAACCCGGCCATCGTAAATAAGAGGGGCTGGCGCAGAGAGAGACAAGCTCGCAGGCTCTGTCTTGATCGAGACAGGAAGTGGTAGTTAGGGTAATGAAAGGAAATTAGATCTAAATCTGATGCAAATGTGCAAGGGAGTCACATTTGCGACTCTGTAAAAACAGGTTCAACCCTTCCGCACGCCACTGTCATTCCCACACCCTCCCCGAGGTTTCTAGGATTCCAAAGGCCTTAGTTTAAATGGCTATTTCTCGTGCTGCTCTCACTGACCAGAGTCACTTCGTGGAGCTGGTATCTTCTCGGTGGCTTGGGAGGTAGGACACAGCTCCTTTCCCTTGATTTTCCTCCCAAACCACTCATACCAAAAAGCGGTGTATAACTAACATGACCGAAGGCTTGTAGGGTCACGTCGGTGACGTGGGCTGTGGGAAGGGTGCCACTGCCCTCCTGCATGGCAGAAAGCTTGTTCTTAAAAACCTACTTTGCCACATTCTTCATAAATGCTCCCACTGGGGGGAGTGACAGACGCCCGAAAGAACAGCAGCGTGGAGTCGAGACAGCAGCTTATTTCTCCCTCACGTGACAATGCCAATGTCAGGAGTCTGCTGTGTGACCGGGGCTGGTGTGGCTGGCTGTCCACAGTGCCAGGGCCCAGGCACCCATATTCTTGCTTTGCCATGTGTGGTCTCATTCCCAGTGTCTCCAAAGGGTACGTACAATCAGTGATTGGAAAGATAAAGAGGTAAGAGTCCCCTCCTACCTGGAGGAGATGTCCCCACACGATGCCCTCACACGTCCACCCGATACCACTGGTCAGAGCTGGGGAAGGGTCATAGCTAGTAGCAAAGAAGGAGAAGATGGGCAGACTTTATTCTGGGATGCCATGTGCCCAGTGAGCACTTAGGGATTTTTTTTTTAACTAGAAGAATAGGGGGACAAGAAACTGGTCGCCCCCCTTTTCAGAGCTATCTCACCTCCAAAACTCTCCCTGCTCAGCCTTCTCTCCCCCAAATTCAGACACACCCTCTAAGTGGAATTCCTAAAACAACACTGCTTCCTTCCTGAGGACTCTGTGCCATCCTCTTAGAGTAATGCTTCGTCTCCCTTCCCACAAAAGAACAGACATTTGAAAAGAAAAAAGAAAAAAAAAACCTGACAGAACTTGGAGATGAAGAAGAGAGGAAATTTAGGTTCCTGTCGTTGAGAATTGGAAAAATAGAAGTTGCCCTGGGAAGTAAGGTCATCAGGAAGGGAGGAAGGGTACGAATCAAGGTGTGGCAGGGGAGGTGGGGTGGGGACGGGAAGAGTGTGTCTTAGGAAGCAAAGGCTGTGTGAGGTTTGGATGTAATAAATCAGTGGTAAGGGTGGGCATCGAGGTAAAAATGCAGGAGAAGATGTCAGGTAAAAAGTGAGGCTGGAGGATGCGTGTAATTTTGCATAGCTCAGTTTTCTCATCTGTAAAGTGGGGGTAACAATAGGACCTGATAAATGATGCAGAGCACACATTAAATGGTGCAGAGCAAACCGAGGGGGCCCGGCACACAGTAGGCGCCGAGTAAATGTTAGCTGTTGGCTGCTGTCAGTATTTGCACATCATCGGCAAGCAGCCAGAAGGAGGTGCCCACGCAGAGACATGTGTGAAGAGGGATGAAAATCTCTCCGTGGGGGTCAGCCAGGTGGGAGAGAGGAAGAAAGGACGTCGGAGGGGCAGGAGAGCCTGGGAGCATGCAGGACTGTGGGGGAGGGAGGGTCCCGGAGTGGTGGCCACATATCAAACGCTGAGGACAATAGGGACCAAGAAGAAGCCCTGGGTCCTTGGTCCACTTTGAGAGGGAGAAGAGCATGGGGTACGATAGCAGGACGAGAGCAGGGCGGACCCTAACTGGCCGCCGAGACACGGGAGCTGGGTGGGAGGAAGCCACCGGGACGCAAGTCTGGAAATCTGCCCAGGTCGACGGGCGGGCGAGGGGACTCCGCCCAGGGCAGACACCTGGGCGCTGGGAGGCCCTGGGACTAGGGCTCCCCGGGGAAGGCTGAAAGTCGTGGGAGCAGCAGCCTCGGGCTCCTGGTCCAGCCTCTCCCTCTCTGCATCTCTAACCTGCTCGTAGACGAGCAGGACAGTTCTGAGGGCTGGTTCTGCTCTGCTCAGGGAGGCCGGTGCCCTTCGGTGGGGGCCCCCTGGGTCCCCACTGCATAGACATGCCATGGGGAGGCGCGTTGGAAACTGACGGGGCTTCCCGCCTACCCCGGTACCCAGCTCATCCCCCTCAGCGCTCTCCTGCCACACGGCAAGTTAGAAGCAACCGGACCGGAGACCTTGATGGGTCCTTTTCCTCCCCTCAGTATCTTAGGGGTGATGGGTAAGACTCTGCCACTTTACTTATGATTGCGTGCCACACATACACTCCCTTTGACATTCAAATCTTGACTTAAATGCCAGGAAACATGTGCGCCCTCTCTAAAAGCCGGCTTTGCTGAAAGCAAATAATGCGCCGTTATCTCAACACGACCAGGTGTGATCTGTGGGACCAGAGGATTCGTTTTTCTAGTTAAAACAACGAAGGGAGCCGAGATGCTGATTTGGATGACAGCTGCTGCAGGCTGCCGACTCTGGATGTTTTCATCTTTGATCTGGGCTTCTGTTTGTTTTAGAGCAATGCCAGCCAGGAATCCGTCAGTGAGATAAACACTCGCCAAAGGGGAACGTTCGCAAAGAGAGGACAATCTTATCTAAGCCATGTGGGACGAAGACGGGCTGGCCCACCAGCCCACGTCTGAGGACAGGCTTGAGGTCCAAGGGGAAGGCTGGTCACACAGGCCTTGCCTCTGCCTTCACTGTGGGCCACGCCAGTTAGATTCTGCAGATCCGTGTTAGCTCAGGCCCTCTGGGGAGCCGATATATACCGCGATGGGAAGAGATGTCCCTCGGGAAATGTCTGAGGGGTAAAGAGGAGGGAGCAGGAGAAGGCTGGGGAGGCTTCAGGCTGGGTCTTGGTGGAAGTAGGGGGTGCAGGGGTAAAGGGAGGATGTGAGGTTAGAAAGTCTCAGACTTCATTCAGCACATGGATGGGGCATCTCCAAACCCAGACGGCTCCTCCGAGGAGTCCCCGTCCTGCAGGAACAGGCTGCCATAGCACCCCCACCTGGCTTCGTTTCTGGCTAAGACTAGCCCCGGGGGGGAAGCGAGGCCTCCAAGCCGGCACCACGGTGGATCCACCACGGTGGGTGCAACTGGAGGCATCGACCCATCTTGCTCCCTCCAGTGGAAGATCTGAGTGGTACCTTTTTGTGGCTGCCACACGGACAATTTGCAAAAAGCCACGTCTAAAAAGACTGATCGCGATTCTCGTGAAAAGGCCTGTGACTCAGATACCAAGAGCAGTGAGTTCTACTCCAAGACCACTGCGCATTTGGATGGATGGTCCAGGAGAAGAGTGGCCTCCACTCACGGGGACTCGGCAGGTTCCAGCATGCCCCATGTACTGTCAGTGCTCCATAGAGCTCACTATGATAACAACAGGAATCATAATAATTAATAATAACAACAAGAGCTGCAATCTCCACGAAGAACAGAACGGGATTCTTGGGCTTGCTAAGTGTGATGCTTTCCGTAAAAAGCCAGGGCTGGGATGATCGGGACAGCAGCTTTTTTTTTCCCTCTCGTATACAGCTTTCCAATGCTGGAAACCGCTGTACTCAGGGCAGCCTTTCGGTTGGAGAGGGACGGGGCAGCTCGGTAAGGAAGGACAGGAAG
Organism: Macroglossus sobrinus; assembly: GCA_004027375.1. Classification (NCBI taxonomy): domain Eukaryota; kingdom Metazoa; phylum Chordata; class Mammalia; order Chiroptera; family Pteropodidae; genus Macroglossus; species Macroglossus sobrinus. The sequence continues at coordinate 59,170 of PVKZ01003691.1, read as the reverse complement.
AGCCGCGGGCTGGAGAAGCACACAGGAGACGCCGACACAGAGTGTGAACCAGCAAACACCAGTGACGAGGCCCGCTGGGTGAGCCTCGACGACATGGCAGCCTCTGGGTGGGACAGTGTTACATACATTCATTATCCACAATTCCTCACCACAGTCTTACAAGATAACTTTTCATTGAGAAACCGATTCACCTGTTCACTCAGCAAAGGACAAAGCCAAAGTCTGGTCCCAGGCCTGCCTGACTCCAAACCCCACGATTCCCCGCCAGATCTTCTGAAAAGATTGGCTGCAGCATGAGTTACCCACAATTGCTTTTCCTGGGACATCGAGACCAAAAGGTCTAATCTGGGTTTTGAGGCTCCCCATCCTCCTATTCCCACACTCTGGGGACTCCTTTCTCCAGGATTCAGTCCCCCTCCCTTCACTCTCTCTCCATGCCTACACCCCACAACCGCCGTCACCCCAGTCCCTGGCTTTCTTTCTGAAGGAGCCACTAGTAGGGGGAGGACGATTTAAGGAGTATAGTTTCATTACATATTCATTTGACCAATTCCTTGCCATTTTGCCTTTTGTCTTAGCTGGGATCGTTTCCAATACGACGAGTCTATCCTCACATTTCCTTTGTGCTTTCTCTGGGGCCAGCACGGTGCCATCAACATATCAAGTGTTCAATACACATTTTTTTTGGCCAGTTGGTTAATTCTGTAAATAAATATCTATCGAAAAGGTAAGTACATTTGCAACACACTGACTGCACCACAAAATCTAGCACTGGTTCCATGTGACCTAGATGTAGAATACTTCTGATATTAAAGTATTGTCTTCCAACTAGACGAGAAGAAACCTAAGGTGAGGAAGATATATAGAGTGATCCACCAGCCTTTATACAAAAACCTGGGGTCCAAAAGCTCTAAGAGCCATAGTAGGGTTTTTGTTCCCAATGTTTGAGGCAATCTCCCTAGCTGCCAAAACTTGGCCTGAACTGATATTACACTATCCAAGGATATGGACCCAGTTTCTTTTCTCACTCTACTTTGTCTTCCCAAAACTGACTTCCTCATGGTGGCAAAAAGCCTGCCACCACTCCAAGCATCTCACCTGCACACCACACTGTCCAGAATGCTTGCGTGGCTTGAACTGAAATGTGGTCTGATCGGGGAGAGGGGTGTGCAGCTGGATGAAAGCCAGACAGGGATCATTTGGGGAGAACAGGGGTGGGTGAGCCTTGCCCTGAGAATTGCATAGCATATTAGTTTGCTGGGGTTGCTGTAACAAAGGACCCAAACTAGGTGACTCACACCACAGAAATTTATCATCTCACGGTTCTGGCGGCGAGAAGTCTTAAATCAAGCTGTCGTCAGGTTTCGTTCTGGGGAGAGACTCTATCTCAGGCCTTTCACCTCGGCTTGTAAATGGCCGTCTCCTCCCCCTATTGTGTCACACCGTGTTCCTTCCAGGCCTGTCTGTCTCTATGTCCCAATCTCCCTTCCTGATAAGGACACCAGTCACGTTGGATTAGGGGCCCACGCCACTCCAGTCTGACCTCATCTTCACTAACTACACATGCAATGACCCCGTCCCCAAATTAGGTTACATTCTCAGAGTATCGGGGGTTAGGACTTCAACACATGAACTTCAGGAGGACACATCCCCAGCCCATAACACAGAGGATGGGGGAGCGGATCGATGAATGGAAATCTGAATGCTATTAGGGAGAGGAAACAAGAAAATGGATGCTGAGTCAGCACCTTTAGAGATCCTCTATAATAATCTTTTTTTTTTTTTCCTATAAAGAAAGAAGGCGTTTTCTCTTTTACATGCAGCTCTCGTGGGACATCAGCCTTCCTCCCTCCAGGCCGCGGTGGGTGACGGCACGACCACAAACCTAAGACGGGGCTCCCGCCGTCACCCTGCTCCCCCTCTCTGTGGTTTCGGCGAGCAGCCTCTCCCTGGCAGTCATGTGCTGTTTAGCCCCTTAGATCCTCTGAGATGCGTCTGAACATTATCTGGTTGGTCCTCACCGTGCCGTGGGCACACAGAACCTCACTCAGAGGAGAAAGGCTGGAGGAGACTAAGGGTGGACGTGCCCAGAGGCGAGACGCCCAAGACTCGGACACTTCTCTCGCCCCAGAATATTCAGCGAGAGGGACTCCAAGCCACAGGTGCAGCTCTGGGGGTCGGGACGGCCTGGCAGGGAGAGACGACCCCCCTGGCGGTGTCCACGAGCATGCAGAAGTGACAACAGCCCTGGTCCCAGACGGGGGCTCTAAGGGACAAACGAGCTGGGAGGGAATGAAGGTCACAGGAGGACCTGGGCTGTGTCAAGGTGCCCCGAGCACTCAGAGCTGTTCCTTCAACCCGGGGGGCGGAAAAGCTACCGCCTGGTGTCCAACGTCTACTCAGAAGGACACAGTGGAGACCAGGTAGGACGATGGCGTATTCTTCCCATCGAAGAGGCCATAGTCACCTCTAAGGGGAGGGTGTGGGGGGGGCACGGCTTGTTTTTGAACAGCCTCGTGGAGTATGAATGACACATGACGACTCGCACTTATTCGAAGTGTGCGATTTGATGCGTTTTGACATATGTATACAGCTGTGAAACCGTCACGATAATCAAGATAATGAGCATACCCATCACCCCCGGAAAGGTCCCCCCTTCTCCTCTCCCCGCACTCCCGTACCCTCAGGCAACCACCGTCCTCGGGCAACCGCTGATCTGCTTTCTGTCACTATGGATTAGTTCGCTTTCTCTGGACTTTCACAGAAGTGGAATCGTCCAGTACATACTCTTTTTTTTTTTTTTTTGTCTGAGTTTTTTTCCACTTGCCATAACGGAGATCTATCCACGGTGTCGTGTGCATTGATAGTCTACTCACAGCTATGGCTGACTGGGAGTCCGCTGTCTGTATGTCTGTTGATCACGATTTGTCTGTCCGTTCCCCTGTCGATGGACATTTGAGCTGTTTTCAGCTTCTGGCTGTTATAAATACAGCTGCTAGGAACAGGCTAGTGACAGTCCCTGTCTGGACATGAGGTTTGATCCGTGGTTTGATCGTGGCATAGTGGTTTACTGGGAATGGCTGTATTAACTGCGGGGAGTGTGTGGGCCACGTAGGAATGTTCCAGGGGGTAAGAGGCTCTGGCAAGAACCCAGCGCTTCACTTGGCCGAGGCCAGCCTGCTGCTGCTGACGCCTCAGCCACCGCTGGAGTCCTCTGACTCAGGGGACCCTTCCTGGCTTCTGCTTTGTTCTCCTTCCTTCCCCAACTCCCACTGCTGCCATGATGAGTCACTAGACTGGGACCTACAGCAAATAGTCATCGGGGGAAGGCGGAGTGAGTTTAAAAGGCTCTGAGATTGATCTTCTTTAAAACCAGCTCTGAGTCACCAAGCTCACCAGAAGACCCCACAGAACCACCCCAAGACCAGGTAAAGGGGGCCAGGGTGCTAGACCCTGTGCTGAGAGGCACCCTCTCTGCTGCCCTCCAGCCACACCACACACAGGACAGGGAGCCCACCCAAAGCTTGTGCCACTGACCACACTCCCGGGGCCTGGGACCCTGCACTCGCTTGCCCAGATGACCTCGGCCCACTTGTAAAACATCCCCAGATCTGAGCTGTTGAAAGAGTGGACAGCTGTGTACCGAGGGTGTGGACAGAGCTTGCACGTTTTCACAAGGATACCCTCATGTGTGTGCACATGCATGTGAATACACGAGCACTCAAGACCCCTTGCAGTGCAGATCGGAGACAGAAGTGAGCAGAAAAGGGGGCAGGGCATGGGCCGTCGGACTGGGGGCCAGGAGCCAGCTCTTCCCATGCTCCCAGCACAGACCTCCAGGGATTTCTTTTCAAGCGTTTTAAATCCAGATTTGGCCAACGGGCTATTATGACAGTACATACATCTATCAAGGTAGGAGGTTAAAACATCCTTCACGTAATGCTTTTGCTGGATTCAGCACTTTTCCATATTTAGACATCTGGCCTCGGCCTCCATGTGCACTCTCGCCTGGAAGCCCATCGGGCCTGGGCTGGGGCCACCCCACCCCCTCCTGCGTCCCTCATCCCTCCTGCTGCTTGCTGAGTTTTGATCCTTTTTTCTCCCCCTTTCAGGGCTATCCTCAACATTCATTTTAATATTTTTCAATGACATGAATATTGAGAGAAAAAAGTGTGATTATATTGAGGAAAGTCGGCGGTGGGGGCAGGGAGAGGCATGCACACAGTGTAATGTACCCCATGCCTACAGGTCAGGGGGTCAGGCTCCCCAGAATCTCTAGAGGAAGGAGTGGATGCTTCTCGCCTGGATTATGGAAATCAGGACAGAGTCGCTGCTTTGAAATTGGGCAGCTGGTTTCTCACTAGGAAGCCACTGCAGAAGGACTGCAAAACTGGCTCCCGCTCTCCACCCCTCCCTGCACCCACCGCCTCGCAGCCCTTCTCATCGAGAGCTGGAGTCCGTTTCTCCACGCCTTGGGCCGGAGCTGCCATCATGACTTACCAGGACTGACAAAATGTGGCAGAAGTGACAGTGTGCCAAGCCCAAGCCTAGGCCTCAAGAGGCTTTGTGGATTTTTACTCTCTCTCTCAGGCAGGTCCCTGCGTTTGTTATGAAAATACGGACAGGCTGGACAGCTAGAGTGTGACAGGTCCACGGAGTAGAGCCTTGACAAGCAGTCCCTGACCTTTCTGACACCAGGGACTGGTGCTCCCATGAGAATCTAATGCCTGATGCTCCGAGGTGGAGCTGAGGTGGTGATGCTAGCGCTGGGGAGCGGCTGCAAATACAGATGAAGCTTTGCTTGCCCGCCGCTCACCTCCTGCTGTGCAGCCCAGTTCCTAACAGGCCACAGACTGGACCAGTACCAGTCTGAGGCTCAGGGGTTGGGGACCCCTGGCCTTAGACCATCCCAGCTGAGGCTGCTGCCAGCCTACCTGCTGGGTGAGCACAGGTACGTGAATGAGCTTCACTGCGATGAGCTTGGCCTGGCCCAGATCAGCAGAACCACCCATCTGACAGGTAAATGGCCAAGAAGTAATAAATTTCTTTTTAAAGTTGCTAAGTTTGGGGTGGTATGTGATTGTAGAGAAACTATTTTTATGTTCTGCACAGTTAGTGCTTTCTAAACAAATTTCACTGAGATTTGCTTCCTGGGCTAACAGCAAGCCCTGGAAGGCAATTTACAACAGATGAGATGCTGAGAAAGAATTCTAGAAAGATTTACCTACCCCTGGAGGTATGTGCACATTGCAAGAGAAGATGAGGTCTGGGAGTTGGGAGATACTTCTGAGTTGTAAAACTGGAGACAGCGGGCTTAGCTTTTCCCATGAGAGATTTATTTACACCCCGAGGACGGGTCAGGATGCTGTCATGGAGACCCCTCAGAGACCCTGTCAGAGGGGAAGGCGAGGACGCTGGCTCTCCTTCCTGCACGTAGCTCTGAAACCCACTTCTCCGAGTCCTGCACCAGCAGAAAATGCCACCAGCATGGAGCTTGCTCCCTCCGACCCTCACAGTGTCCCTCTGTGGGGCTGCCGGCCACAGAGAACCAACCTGCAAGTTTATTGTAGCTGGTGATCACCTTGCTGTGAGTATAATAAGAACTTTGTCTCTGACCCGAAAGCCCCTTGGGTGCATTTGGATTAATAAAGATAAATATTTTGTCTGTGACGAAGCATTCATTGTGGCAAAGGCTGACTGATGTGACCACTAAACTCAGTGTCCTTATTGGTCACCAGCGGCACATGTGACACAGCATGCTGCACCCTAGCCAGAGCTAGAGACTCGGCGCAGGTTTAAGACAGAATTTTTTTCTTAACGTTGTCACAACAAAGGGCCGTTTCCATGCTTGAGAATGTTGCAAAATCAACTCATCCGGATTTTATCCAAACGTCGTTTAGGAAACTTTAGTAACTTTTTGCGTAAGGTTCTGCAAAATGATACATAGATTTGGGAAACTCTGGGTTAAGCCTGGTTAACCTGGTTAAACAAAGTTAAATCTGTTTCTTTCCTTCAGGATTTTTCAGACCTTTAATGCAGAGCTGTCTAATCACGACGCCCACGCAATTGCAGACACAACAAAGGCCATTAGATTTGCGAGCAAAACTGTAGTTTAAACACAAAACTGTTAAAGTCAGAAACTGGGCACTAAGAGGTGGATTGCCACAAATGTGGATTAAAGTACATGATAATCCATTTCTTCCACAACCTCATAATACTACTGGCAAGAACAAGTTATCGAAACGAAGCAACAGCACCAAATCATAGGCAATAAAAGTAAAAATACATAAATTGGACTACATTAAAATTAAAAACTTCTCTGCACTAAAGAACACAATCTACAGAATGGGAGAAATGGTAAAACGTATACCTGTTAAGAGGTGAATATCCAGAATATATTAAAAAGCTCTTATAACTCAATAAGAACAACAAAATAACCAACCCAATTTTTAAAAATGGGCAAATGAGGGAATGACATAAGCCAGATGGAGGAGTAAGAGATACTAGACTTCATTCATGTGAAAGAAAGAAAGAAAGAAAGAAAGAAAGAAAGAAAGAAAGAAAGAAAGAAAGAAAGAAAG
>PVKZ01003691.1:11558-52489 GCA_004027375.1 Macroglossus sobrinus | reverse complement strand
TGAAGAGCCTGCAGTGACGCAGTGGAGTGGACGACAGAGAATAACCACACACAGAGCACGTCCAGGGAGGGTGGCTTCACAGAGACAGCTGGAGAACAAAGAAGCAAGCGGGCACTGTCAGTACCAGCCGTGTGGTGATGCTACTGTGGTCCCCGCTTTCTTTGTTTCTCGGGACCTCAGCAGCCCCCATGATAGCCACAGACTTGCCATAGTTTTCCTAGCAGGGGACCTCATAGCGTCCATCGGCTCGGGCTCCAGTGGAGTTCTTGGAGACCTCATCAAGGATGAGCTGACTGTATGTGCACAGGTGGTTTCCAGTCTCTTGGTTCTGTTCCATTGGTCCATGTGTCTGTTTTCAGGCCAATTCCATGCTGTTTTGAGTGCTATAGCTTGTAAAATAGTTTGAAATCAAGAAGTGTGATGATGCATCCAGCTTTGTTCTTTCTCAAGGTTGCTTTGACTATTCGGGGTCTTTCCTGGTTCCAAACTGTAGGATTGTTTTTTCTATTTCTGTGAGAAATGTCATTGGGATTTTGATAGGGATTATACCGAATCTGAAGATGGCTTTAGGTAGTATGTATTAATTCTTCTAATTAAGAACACGGGCTATCTTTTCATTTGTTTGTCTTCAATTTTTTTTATCAGTGTCTTATAGTTCTCAATGTACAGCTCCTTCACCTTCTTGGTTAGATTTATTTCTAAGTATTTTATTGTTTTTGATGCTGTTGTAAATGGGACGAGATGGTCTTCCTGATTTCTGTGTCTGGTCGTTCATGATCAGTGTTTAGAAAGGCAACTGACTTCTGTATGTTGACTGTATAGAACCACGAAAGAGTCCGAATGGTCAAAGCAATCCTGAGAAAGAAGAACAAAGCTGGACATGTCACTCGTCTTGATTTCGAAGTATACGATGAGCTATAGCAACCAAAACGGCATGGGACTGGCACGAAAACGGACACATAAACCCATGGGACAGAACTGAGAGTCCAGAAGTAAACCCACACATATGTGGTCAACTAATGCTTGATGAGAGCTGTGAGAGCTCCACAGAAAACAGAACGGTGGTTACCAGCGGCCGGGAGCAGGAGAGAATGGGGAGTTAGTTGTTTAATGCACATAGAGCTTCAGTTTTGCAAGGTGAAAAGGTTCTGGAGATTGTGAATACACTTAATGCTGCTGAACTGTGCACTTAAAATGGTTAAGCTGATAAATGTTGTGTTATGTGTATTTTGTTAAAATTAAAAATAAAGAAAAGATAGAAAATGAAGAAATGATACCAAGCAAATTACGTCTACACATTATTGCAAAACACCCACCTTAACAAACCAAAACTAATGCTCTAAGTATCTCCAAGGGCAGAATAAGAAACAAATAACTAAAAAATCAGTTGCAACATTACTGGATCAACCTGAAGAAGCTAGATATAAGGTCAGGTGATTAATAACTCCAGGCCAAAATGCCTCCGACAATTGCATAATGGCTCATTTTACGTGGCTGCCTAGCCATCGTCAGCTCTGTGTTTAAGACTCATCAAGAAAGGAAATAGAAAAGGAAACACTTTTGAACACTGCTATTAGTAGGTGTGTCGTAGCATTTCGGGTGGCACCTGGGCAAATTCCTGAATCCAAAGGTCTCCACGGCAGGTGGATGAATCCACAGAGATGAGTGACTGTGTCCAGTAATTGCATTGGTTAGAATCCCCAAAGAACAAGGCTTGGAAGAATCTGATCTGTTTTGCAAAGAGGTACCAACACAAACCACAGGTGACACCGCAATCCAAGTGATAAACGGAAACATTAAAACAAATATTATGGAAATGACGTGAGTCTGTGCACAGAGGGTACAGCTGCAAAGACAAGGAGGAGCCAAGCCGTACATCAAGACTTCATGCTGAAAATCATGAGATACAAGCAATGCCATCTTTTATTCACAGGGAAGCCCTCAGACGAGCAAGTTTACCTGTAGATCTGAATTTCATATTGAATAATACCATAAAAATGGTAAAATTGATGAAATTCAGGCTGCACTGTCCCATCTGTTTTCAGCTTTATCTAAATAAATGGTATTATGATACCTATGTCTGATGTTTCACATTGGCTGGCCAAGGAAAGAATTGTGTCAGAAATGCATGGACAAAAGAATGAAAAATTAATGTATAAACCATTGACACTATGGAGATATACTAAAGAATAATGAATGACTTTTTACATGGTTGATTTAACTAACAATTTTTGAGCATTAGATAGAAGTGAATTAAAAATTACAAAAACAGCATGAAAACATGTAAATATGTATAGACAAAGTTTCAGAATTCAAAGCAAAAAATCTAACTTTGGATAAGTGGGCTTAATGTGATTTATCAGTGATATTAATCAGGACTAATATATGAATCCTAAAAGTGATTAAAGACCAATAGAGGAACATCTGTACAGACTTAAGAAAAAGCTTCATTATTATTTAGAAATACTCAATATGATCAAGTTTGATTGCATTCTAAATCCATTCAGATTATCATAAGATATTATATTTGTCAATGACAGAAAAGGAAAGGCTGCTAGATTTAAAGAATCATTTTACCCTTAAAATGCAATTTAAATAGATGAAATTATATTAACTCTGACTAATGAGGAGAGGAAAATTTCTGCTGGCTGAGGAATAAGAGATACTATTCTACCGTTGGCTACGACATATGTGTTCCAAAGGTACCTATTAAACTCTTGATTAAGATTTATATGCTGCCATCTCAAATATAAAACCTGATATTGAAAAGTAAGTTCATGAAAGCAAGCTCAAGTTTCTCATTAAAGGTTGTTTCTGAAAAGACTGTGTGTTTTATTTTCTAATCACGAGCTTATAACATAAAGAAAACTGTAACGTATTCAATGTAATCCTCGCCTGCTCACTCCAGTGAGCCACTGAAATCGTGGGCCATCGTTTTCTATGTGTGCGATGACGGGAAACTGTGCTCTAACATCTCACAGGCACCGTGTACACTCAGAAGCATATGACAGTAGCGGCGTCTCCCGACATTACTCAATCATAGGACTTCTGTTAGACGTAATTGGTTAATATCTTACGGGACACACGTCTTTCACGGAACGGGCGTGGAAAAACTGATGTCATCTGACCTCTATCACACAGGTGAGGGCCCGCCAAGAAAAATGAACTGCCCAAGGTCACGAGGCAAAGCATATCTCCGCTTCCAAATCACTTGCTCGTCTACGAAGACAATCAAAGTAGGATCTGAACGAGCCCGTGAGCAATGCTGTTTTTTCCTTAACAATGAACTGTCATCACTGTAACGTTGTCCCCACGGGCACGAGAGTTGCATTTATCCTGCATTTTCCTGTTGTTTGTTTTGGAATGTCTATCTCCATTTTCTGTCATTAATTCCTAGGGCTGGTTTATAGTGTACCCTCCCCCTCTGTGGGGTTTGCCAGGTACGTACTCAAGCAGCACGGACCTGTGCCCCAGAGTCTGTGAGGTGTCTAAGGAAACAGCCTCAGGGCTGATCTGCAGCTTCCTACTCCCCCCCGGCTCCGCCGCTGGACAGGGTGACAGCCGATGTGCTGTGCTTGCGAGCGGCTCAGCCTAGTGAACCACACAGAGTCCAGGACGCAAGCCTGGCCCTGCCGTTCGCTCCATGTTCTGGCTCGGGTTCCAGAAATCTGTGTCTCTCAGTTTTCTTCTCTGGTGGATGGAGGTTTGGTACTTCCTACTTTGGAGGGTGGGTGGGAGAATTTTAAAAATCTCTATGTGTCCTGTGCTTAGAACAGAGTGCGACACGGAGTCAGGATGCAGGAATAGCACTTCTTCGAAGAATCCCTCTCCCTTCCGAGCACGAGCCCTTGCTTGGCTAACTGACTCTCTTCCCTTAAGATTTCTCTCCAGGAAAATCCCAGTTCCTGAGGCGCACGTCTGATGGTCCTGCCCCTCTAGCTTGCCACACGGGCCTCCGTGATGGGCACGGTACAGGCCCTGACTGGGACTTTGTGCCTCAAGGCACGTATAAATGGACCTTGTTAACTCGTCTTGTGGTGGAGGGGACCCTCCAGGTCTCTGGGTTTCTAACCACCCTTGGCACCTCTGACCTAGTTAGTACCAAGGGAGCCCTGTGCCCAGCCCAGTGACCTCCCAGACAGACAGGAAGTAGCCCAAGTCCCGGGCAAGTTGTGTCACTTGATCTCTCCCAAGGCTGCAGCACAGAAATATCACATCTCTCCTTGCAGTCCCCCTTCCTCGTTTTTCTAATCGTTGCCTGGGCAGTGTACCGCATTCCCCTGGGAGCAAAGCGAGGAGCAGGCCTCTCGCTGCCCACACGCCTCCCCCGTCTGGAGCCCAGGGCTGGGATCATCAGGAACGCGCTGGGCTCAGCAGTGTCCCTCCCACGCACAGACAGGCTTCTGCAGGCTGTTCCCGCCCACCCGTCCCCTCGCCAAGGTTCCGCCCTGCTCTGTCCCCGGCTGACTCTGGCCTGGTCACTTCACTTCTCCGGACCAGCTGGCTTACTTGCTCCCGAAATGCGAGAACTGAGTGAGATGGTCTCATCGGCTCTCTCCACCTCTAACTGTCCATCGCTGGGGAGAAGGAGGACCAGGGGCGAGGCATCAGGCACGTGTGTGCTTGTCCCGGCCTCGTCATCTCTCGCCGCGTGGTCTTGAGCAATCTCTCTAAGCTTCAGCTTTCATGTCGTCAAGGAGCAGATGACGGTCCCAGCTTGATGACAATCATGCTCCGACCTCATGTCCTCCCCACCCTTCAATGAGGCCTTTCCCCAGAATCCTTTACTCGGCTCATCTAAATGCAGTTTTTTCCCCCATAATTAAATCCCTGCCACAGTAAGTTCAATCCTCCTGAGTGTACAAATGATGTGTACTTTGCATTCAAAGCATTATCATGGGGTAGAGGCAATGTCACCCCCGTACCCCATGCTAGCCCAATACGGGGCCTTACACACGGTAGGTCCACAATGACAGAAGTTCACGTGATCAGTAGGAAAGAAGCAAAGGCTTAGGTGTACCCTTCACCTCTGAAGTCCTGGCATCGTGGGCATCTCAAAGGAGGGCCCCAGGATGCAGATTGGGGACATTTTATTAAGAGGGTATGTTAAGAGAATTTAAAGAATTAAACTTGGGAAACCAGAAGGTACACCTGAGGAATGGTATGAATCTAATGAAATAAACCGGACATACCCCTGACCCTTCCCACTGGCCACCACCACGACTGACACCTTAGATAACCCCAGACAGCCCCTTAGTAGGCTCTCAACAGCGCTCCCCAGCATCATCCGCGTGTCACTAGGCTTGCCCACCTTTGCGGGGAGGACCCAGGAGGCCCTGGGGGGCAGGTCAGGCCCCATCCGCCCACACTTGGAGTCTGGCTTTGTGGGCGGCTGGACACCACCCTTCCCTGTGCAGGATTCCACATGCCCACCTATTGTCCCGTCACATGTGAGAAAGAACAAATGACAGTAGTACAATACGCTGTCTTTTTTTTCATACCCAGGCCATCCCTCCTGGACTCGACTGTAATTGTTTTAACCACCACAAAAGCCTCTTCAGCTGAAGAGCCTCCCAGTTAATTCCCCGTTCTCCGCGGTGAGGTCTCGATGGGCTCCTCCCTCCAGGAAAGGCAAGCTCGGGAGGGAGTCCGGGAAGAAAAGGGATTTCAGGCCTCCACAGTCATCCCTAATCCTCCTCCCACGAAGCTCGTTTTCTTGTCCCTCCAGCAGGTATTTACTTGGAACTTGAAGCCACGAGAGCCCAGGGTCCTCGGGCAGAATGACAATGGCGGTAATTATTCGTCTGCACTTCAGTGTCACTTAGCCCTTGTTGCAGTGTCTGTAGGCAGACAGGCCCAGAATGCAAATGATATGATTGCTTTCATTAAATCATCTTTTTATGACTGTATAATTTCAGTAATTAAAACCTTCACTAATATATTCTGTGAAGCAGGCAGAATGTTACACTAATGTATGGCCCTTATTAATTTTTGAAAAACAGGGGTGAAATTAGAATAACCCGCTTCCAAACACTTAAGAGCTCTGGAAAGAAAAAAAATAATAATAATACAAGAAGCTGGGCGTAATTTTGATTAATGTAAACTAATTAGAATTCATTGTTTTGCATTCCCTCTTCCCACCTAAGAAGTCACCACAGGGGGCATTCGCACTGCTTACTGCTCATTTCAAACCTTTTCTTTTTCTCTGGCAAACCTTCCCTCTTTGTTACCAAAAGACAAAGAGTCTGCGGGTCTTTAATCATCACAATTAGAGATGGAGAAATTTAAACATCTTCTCTCCTCCCTTGGTGAAGTCCCCAGTACAATTCAGCACTCGAGTGTATCTGTCTGTCTCAGAGAGTTCTGGAAGCAATTGTTTTCCCCCAGCGGGACTTTGCTACCTCTTGAGGAATGCTGGCTGTGCTTGGTTCTTAAACGTGCCTGCGGGCATCCATGCGGGCATCCACGCGGGCATCCACGCAGGCACGCGGGGCCTCAGGCAAACACACCCAGAGCTTCTGCCCGGGTGCTGTTACCGAAAGATCAATAGCAACTGGAATTTGGAATCCAAATGGTTTCAATTAGGTCTGGAGGTCAATGTCGTGCACTGGGTTCCTCCTCCATGTAGCTACATGTAGCTAGACAGGTCAGTGTTCACGCTTTACCGTAACCGCCTCAAAAAGCACACTGGGATGGACGGCAACTGAAGTCAATTTAAGTCTTAGGTTAAATAATAGCTCCTCTATCCACAATACACTTTTGAAGATTCCTTCTGAGAAGGACGATTTTCAATATGGAACCTAAAACCCGTCACAGGAAACTCCAGAGGGGATAGATAGATAGATAGATAGATAGATAGATAGATAGATAGATAGATTTCTATCAAACATTTAAGTAGCAAGTAATTAGCTAGGGTTTGTCCATCAGTAATTTTGACATCTGGGTTTTGTTATACTAATGTGTGCTATAGTTCAGTCACCATCCACCCTAATGTCAGCTTGTTTTCAACAACTTTTTCAAACATCTAATGTGTATCAAACTCCATTCCAAGCTCTGGATCCAAAGCCATTGGTGGCTCCCCATTGCCCATGAAATAAAGTCCATTCTTCTAAGTCCTCTGCGATCTGCTCCGGACCTCACTTTCCCAACATCGTCCTCCCCATCCTCCTACATTCACCCTCGGATCTACTTGTTACTCCCGATATACACACTGTCTTTAACCAACGCTGCCTCTGCTGATGCTCTCTGTATCCTCTGCTCACTGGTCTCCACCGGTCCAAATCGTGTGCTCCCTCAGGCATAGCACACATGTCATCTCCTCTCTAAGCATGTATAGGGCATCCGTGTTATCTGTGTGTTCATATCCATATCCCACCGGTGCTTATCGCACTGGGACATAAAGATGTCTTCTCTTATCGATAGTGACTAAGGAAAAGCAATGCCACTTGACCCCAGCTAAGACCAGCCCTTGCTATGCCCTTCAGTCCTCTCCTGAGGGGAGCTGTTGCAAACGCACACAATCCTAATTGATCACAGAGTTAAGTGCAGAGTCTTAGGAAAGATGCAAACGGCACAGTCGATGAAGGCGACGTTGGAGAACTGTCTAATCGTCGCATGCTAAGTCATCAACACACAACAGAAGAGAATACCAGTGAGCATGACCTCTGAGCAGGCTCCAGACAACAATTCAAATGCCAGACAATCCTGAGAGCCTTTGGAAAATTAAAGCCCTCAAAGATTTTGGGGGAGAAAACTGCCTTTTTGATTAGTCTGTGAAAGTTGAAAGAAGGCTGTCTTCTGCTATCATACGGCTTTGTCTAACAATTATGCAAAAAAAAAAAAAAATTCCGAATCAACCCTGGATTCAGTCTTCATTCATTCCAAAAATTAGTAGAAATTGTGTCCAATCAAAGATAAAACCATGTGACTCGTCATTTTAAACACGATGCTTCAAGACGGAGCCCCAAACTGTTTCTTTCACACTATTTACTAGTTAATGTTCCCATTCCAACGGGCTTTTCTCAGAAGCACTTGCCTTAGGTAACATGGATCCCCCAGGCCCACTACCCTGATAGCATCTCTTCCTCCTGTTCAGAGAAGGAAGCTCTTTATCCTCCCGCTGGGGCTATAGCTAGGGAGGAACCAGTATCAGCCCCTCGCCATCCCTAGCAAGACCAGGCCTGTGTCCTGAGGGTCGGAGCCTCTGGGGTCGGGCTGCCTACCGTGAAAGCTCAGCACCATGTCCTTCTTCAAGCTGTGTGACCTTGGGCAGGTTCGTTACCGTGTCTGCACCTTAGTTCCCCATCGGTGAAGTGAGGACGATAAAAGGGTGTCCCCCACGAGACTGTTTTAAAGACAAAATTATTCCAGAGAAACAGAAATGCTTGAAATAATGCCTAACCCATTCATTACTCCACAAACGCTAACCTTTTGTAATGTTGGTATTTCCACCCCTGCAAGGTCGAGTGGGTACCAATCATAGCCTGGTCCCGAAGGTTCCTCCCATGTGTAGGCAGTGGGGCTCCTGTCACCAGCCCCATCTTCCATAAACTGGCTGAACTCCGGGCGGGAGATGTGACTTGATCTGATTAGAGGTTTGGTAGAAAATCAATTGAACACATTGGCCCTGACTCAGTGCCCTCCTTTTCCTCTTGGGAGCCAGCTTCTCGCTCTCCCCTTGTGGGGAGGAGGTCTGGGGGTGCCCAGCACCTCTGTGACTGGGTCGATGTGTCTAATTTGAAAAGTCAGTGAATAAGCCCATTGGCTCTTATTCCAAGCTGCACCTTCCAACCACTCAGTCCTAATTGTGATAGTTTGACCTCCATCTGCCTCATTCTTTGTCTTATTTTTCAGATAGTTCAGAACTTGAGTGTTTGGGGTGTGGGGAGGCATTTACTGGAGGTCAGTGTCTTCACTAAGATTCCTGGCTGGTAATTCAGTTAGCGTTTGCTGGATAAATGAATAAAGAAAGGCATAATTTCTAGGTTCTAGTTTTGCTACTTGAGACATTATTTTTTCGATAAGAAGGACTACAATATAGCAAGCAAAACCCTTATCGTGTTCAGGTTCGGTGAGTCCCATTCAAGGATTAGTAGATCGTCCATCAAATACATTTCTGTGTGCAACATAGGATCACCCAAACCAGGGGGAAGTGATACTAAAAATAATGGCAATTGGGGCTGCCCCCAAAATTCCTTCCCCAATTGCCATTGCAACCTGGAGGTCCCAACTCCTCAACTGCCTTTCCAAGAATGCCGGCTCTGAAAGCAGAATATGCCTCATGTCAGACCTTCTCTGGCCAGAAATCGGCTTTGTGAATTGAGACCGGCCAAGTGGTCGGCCTCTGCCTGTGGTTCGATAGCTATTGACATTTACGTTTGCACAACTTCCTTCTCTCTGCTGGAACTTTCTTTCCCCTAGGCGAGCTCTGAGCTCCATCTCTCTCTCTCTCAGGCATGGCCTATGTTCAATGGGTGCACGAGCCCTGCCCAACTAGGTCCTCCTCATCGCCTGTGGTCCCACTGCTGGGCTCGTGGCACTGTCTCTCCCGCACCGGCGGACTGCGGTGGCCCCAGGTCCCCACGTCCCCATGTCCCCACATCACCCAGTTCCCTCTCCCTGGTTCCTCCCACTTTCTGGGCCCATCTGGACTTGCTTCTGGAATCCGCCCTTGACGAAACTGGCCCAGCTGACGTTCGATCTCTGTGCCTGGCTGACCCCAGCGACCAGACTCCGGACGCCTGAGCTCAGTCTGCTCTGCCTGATCTCTCCAGCCCTGTGGGGCCTGAGACGCCTGGCTCCTGAGCTCCCCGCTGCTGGTTCCCTAACTGCCCAGTGGCTCACCCAGGCCTGCCACTCACCTCTGCCATGCTGAGCCCTCCCCAGGTAGCACGGGACGTCCAGCAGCGCCTCAGGGAAGCATCATGTCCTTCTGACTGTGTCACATCACCGGCCTCCTCCTATTCCTCCTTAGGCACTTAAGAGGGCAGTCACCTGCCTCTCCTTGTCCCCCGCCCCACTCAGCTCTACTGCCCAACCCCGGAGCCCTCAGCCCCAGCCACGGCGAGCTCCAGCATTAGTCCTGCGCCCCCAGACTCCGGCCTTAAGCTTCCTGAATCACGGCCTCCCACTCCCTACTCCCTGGGTGGACCCAGTCTAGGAGTGACAAGGAAGCGCCGTATCTTATGCCAGCCTTTTCCACTGGGAATGGCTGCCTGTGACACAGGCCGTTGAGGCCGTTTCTGGGCTCACGGGAAAGAATGATGGGACCACTTAGTGGTGTCTGCGTGGGAGCAGGAGCGGGGAGGGGTGGTCTGTATGCTGAGTGAATGCCATCCATTCGATAGAGCTTCTGCCTCAGTTTCCCTGAGCAGCTCTGATCCCCAGCTGATTCTGAACTCTGCCCTGATCGCTAGCCCTCATCACTGGAGCCCCAAATTCCTTTTGTTTCTGCTGGGGGAAGTGCCCCAATTTCCTATCTCCTCTGCTTCCGGGAGTGTCCTGCCTGCAGTGGACTGATCACCGGGAACCATGCGCAGTCACTGCCTGCTCTGTTTAGGTACGTTGGTTTGCTCAGCTCCTCCTGTCACCCGCTTCCCCCTGCGGGTTCAAGGTCATAATGAGATACGACGTCATACCTACCGGGATGGCAAGAACCGAAGTCAGACGATAACAAGTGTGAGTGAGAATGTGGAAAAATTAGAAGCCCATACCCTGCCAATGAGAACGCAAAATGGTACAGCCACTTTGGAAAACAGCCTGGAGATTTCTCAAACGATTTGATTGAGCCATTGCACCCTTAGGCATAAACTCAAGGGAAACTAAACATATGTCCACATAAAACCTTGTACATGAATGTTTATAGCAGCATTATTTATAATAATCAAAAGGTAGAAACAACCCAAATGTCCATCAAAGGATGATGGATAAACATAACGTAGTGTTTCTATTCAACAGAACATTATTCAGCCATAAAATATGAAATTATTTATTCTATATTCTGGAACATAAATGGAATAGTATTTAATTGTACCTACATGTGGCTGCATAGTGAAGCCAGCTGCTTTGCAGAGAGGTGGGGAAGGAGGGAGGGAGGGAGAGGGAGAGGGAGAAAGAGAAAGAGAGAGAGAGAGGGAGGGAGGGAGAGAGAGAGAAGTACCGACACTTTCTACAACTAAGATGAAAATATTTTCTTAAACGAAAAGACCGCATATTATTTGATTTCATTTGTATGAACGTCCAGAATAGAAAACTCTACAGAGACAAAAGAAAAAATTCCGTGGCTAGCTGGGGCTGGAGAGGGAACGAGCAGGTAGGGTACAGGGTTTCCTCCTGAAATGAAAATCTTCTAAAGTCAGCCATGGCAAAGGACGCAGGACTCTGTGAGTGCACTAAAAACCACCGGCTTGTCCGCGCTAAACAAGTAAACCCTGTGTTGTGTGATCACATCTCAACACCACTGTTTAGAAGAACATACGAAACAAGCCCTGTGCCAACACCTGCCTGAGGCCGGGTCCGGGGTCCCCGTGGGCCCGTGCGGCCTGGACTGGGCTGGGCTAGGCTGGGCTGGGCTGCATCCCCCACTCTGTGCCCGGGGGACATCGGACCCCGCACTGCCCTACTCCGGCCTCGGTGCTCAGCAGTAACAGCGTGAATGCCAGTGGAACACGGGCACACGAAGCTAAGACGAGACTCGGTGGCAGCAAGGACAGTGAGAGCCGTCGGAGTCCATGTCCCTCTTCCGCTGGAGGTGCCGCCAGTGACCACGTCGGCGAAGCCCGTGGTTTCCCTCCGTCCTGTCCCAGCGGTCTCTTGAGGGCCCCCCAGGTCCCCCACCTCCAGCCCCAGCCCTTACCTGATGCTGGTCACCACTCTGAGGGGGGTTCTCCACTCTCTCAGGGGGCCTCGGCCAGCCCGCTCCCTGCAGCTCCTCCTCCTGCCCAGCCCTTCAGCACGGCCAGCAGCCACGGACGTCCGTCTGTCTCAGTTACGGCTGCTGCAACCAAAAGTCGCAGTAGTCAGCTCGAGCTGGCTGAAGGAAAAAGAGAGGTGGGGAGAGAAATTCAGTCCAAAGGCTTAGAGCCTTGCTTCTTGACCTTTTTAGTTGTCATCTCCCTCTTCAGGGACCATTCCAGACGTTTCTGTGCGACAATCACAGTTCCCAGACCCCATGCAATTTTAATGTCCCAGATGAACGATGTATCTGTGTGGATACCGTGGCCCTTTGGGGCTACACATCATTGTAACATCTAAGACATTTTTGCCCACCCACCTCCAGAACTGATTCTGCCTCCGTATGGGTGACATCTCCACTGTCAAGAATGCAGGCTACCCCAGAGGGATCTCAAGGGACTCAAGGCCACAGGTGTCCTGGGCCTCGGAAACGGTGCGTGACAAGGAAGGAAAACACCTCTGCTTCTCTCCCGCTCTGTCCTTCTCTGTCTCTCTCCCACCTGTCTCCAAGGCAGCTGTCCTCCTGCAGCCGCATGTAGGCAGCTGGCCTTGCTCACGGGAGCGTCCATGAGCTTTGTCCAAGGAGCCGCCCCTCACGGAGGCCAGAACCCCATAGTCTCCACCCCAAGTGCCCACAGAAGGAATCATCCAGCCCACATTGAGGACGGGGCTCCTCCCGGGCCCCATTCTTTCTGAGGTGCCGCAGAGGCAGGTGGTGGCTGAGAATTTGAGCGGCGACACGTCCTCTAAGCCAGAAGCTGGCAAGATGCTAAGAGATGCTGAGGAGAGCTCAGAACAACCTGGTCCCTTTGCCCCCGAGGTGGCAGCTGCGCATGGGGTGTTTGAGCTCTCGGGACCCTGCTCCCAGAACCCTGGCTTGGGTGGGGAGACTTGGAAAGAGCCGGAAGCTCCCAGCAGGGGTACCTCACTATAACGGGAAGGCACAGAGAGTTCTTCCCGATCAGTTTCCGGGAGCCGGAGGGAGCTGAGGGAGGTGGAGGCAGGCACAGAGGTACAGTCCTCTTCACAAGCGACTCCGCCTAAGCGCCCGCGCCTACACAGCCAGGCTAGCGGTCGTCACGAGAGCAAATTCTTCTTCCGTCCCAGGCCTCGCAAGCCCCTTCAGACCCACAGACAGCTCAGTCTCTCCCGGAGGACGCGATCAAATGACATCTGCAGAATGGTTTTATCAAGGGGAGCGTCACTGAGATGGAGGCCACAGAGGAAGGGACGCAAAGACATGGGGTGGAGCCCTGCCCTTGGACTTCATCTGAGCGGGAAAGCACCTTCCTCGTCCCCTCCGTCTCCCACTTCATCTCCCACACCTGCTCCTCTCCACACGCTGGGCTCCGTCCTCCTTCCCCCGTCTGCAGACCACCTCCCCGTGCTGCCTCCATCACGGCGGCCCCCACACATGCCGCCCGAGGGGCTGTGCGGCCCACAGAGTCCCCTCTTCTCTGAGAAGACCCCTAAATCTCAGAGATGAGGCCCCCACAGCTATTTCTGCCCCCGTGATCTTGCCCCTGGCCAGAGCTGATTATCCCAATAGCAGGTGCCTGACACGAACCGGGCCAGACAGTTCCTCCTGCAAACTGGGAAAAGAGAGAGAGTCTCGACGACTGAAGCTGGTGGCGGAATCACGTCGGTGGCAGCCCAGGAGGGCCTGCTGCCTGTGTCTGCCTCAGTCCCAGGTCCTCTTGGTCCTGTGTCAGCTGGAATTCGTATTATTTATTGCTCCATCTTTGCGTAAACGAGCCGGTTTCAGTCCCGTCGGCTGTTACTGAAAGAACTCAGAAGCTCACTAAACCGCTTTCTCCCTGTTTCTATCCCAGACTCCCTGGGGAGACAGCCTCGCCTCTGGAATGGCTTTTCCTGGGTCAGTGTCCTCCCCAAGGCCAATCGTTGGTGGCCGGGGAAGGCAGAGCCACTTCGACACGTGGCTATAGCAACCCAACCTTTGGGGACAGCTCAGTGCCGAGGAAGGAAGACACCCCTCTAGGTGGGCTGGGGAGGCCCCCACGAAGGTCTCTGCAGCGAGACACGGCGGGGGTGGGGAGCCAGGCAGGGGTGAGGGTGTAAGGGACCTGTCCTGACGGAGGCAAAGGGCCTGTGATGGAAAGCGCTGGCATCCGGTTTGACGTGCGCCTGCAAAGCCTTTCTGAGGCAGCAGAAAATCCTTCTAGAATCACATCTCCCATCGGCTCTGCAGTTCTTCTCACCTTGCAGCCCTGGTGTCTGGTGGGCTGCCGAGACGTGCGCGTCAAGGTGAGGAATCGCAGTGCTGACGCGTACGTTTCTGTAAGAAATACCTTATTGGTGATTCAGAGATCTGTCCAAAGCTGTGAGTCTAATTAGCTGTAATATCCTATTTGCGGCAGAACCTAATGTGAAAACACAGACGCATGCAAGGAAAACACATTTGGCTAATTAGCCCCGTGCAAACAGTGTTCCTTACTTCTGCTGCAGCTTCCAGGTCTCCCCACTTAGCAGCCAGAGCCTCAGCTTCCTGGAGACAGCCAAGGCCTGCCTCTCCGGTGACAAGAGTGGGTCCCGGGATGTCCTGCCTGCCGCACTCTGGGCTCCAGAGGATGGGAGCTGGCTCCTTCTTTCCATCCTCGCCGAAGTCACCGTCAGAGACGGAGAGAGTCGTGGAGTTAGACCCGGACGGGCCATGGAGACACACCTGGCACAGCCCCCTCGTTTTATCATTTTATTTGTCTATTTGTGTAGTAGCAAAATAGACATAAACACAAAATCTACCCATTCTAACCATTTTTAAGGGAACAACGTAGTGGCATTAAATAAGTTCACATTGAACCATGGCCGCCATCCTTCTCCAAAACTCTGCCATCATCCCAAATGGAAATTCTGTAACCATTAAAAAAATAACTTCCTGTTCCCTCTGCCCCCCCTCCCTAGCCCCTAGCAACGGCGTCCTACTTCCTGTCTCTGGGAGTCTGCCTGTTCTAGGCACCTCACAGAAGTGAAGTCACAGGACATTTGTTCTTTTGTGTCTGGCTTATTCCGCTTTGCATATTGTCTTCAGGTTCGTCTATGTTGTATTCAGAATTCCGTTCCTTTTCAAGCTGAATAATACTCCACTGTGTGAACATAACCACATTTTTGTTTTCCATTCATCTGTGGGTGGGCATTTGAGTCGTTCCCACCTTTTGCTATAGTGACTAATGCTGCTGTTAACTTTGGTTTACAAGTTTATCATTTTTTCGATTTCTTCCACAGGTAACCTGTGCTCTCCGTAGAACAATAAGAAAACACACATACGTCACAAAGCAAATCCAAATAATCCTTAACCTCACTGTCGAGAGGTGTCCCTGTGTGCATTGTGCTGACCCCCCTCACCCAGGGGCACCCCTGAGGCTCCGGTCCCCTGCCCCACGGAGTGCCTTAGTCTTGGGAGGGCTCTGCATGTGCCACGCTTCACCAGATGGGCCCGTTCACGCCGTGCTACGGCGTTCACGGGGAGTGGGGGCTCACCGACCCTCCAGCAGAGGCCACGCTGACTGATGACTGCATGGGGCATGTGTATGTAAGGGTAGGACAGCAAACCCAAGCATTTGATACCTGGTGTTTCAGGTGGACTTAAGTGCTGTGAAGTATATGCTTAATAAATAATTGTTAAAATGCGGAGAGAGAGAGAGAGAGAGAGAGAGAGAGAGAGAGAGAGAGAGAGAGAAAGGAAGGAAGGAAGGAAGGAAGGAAGGACAAGGAGGAGGAAATCTGGAGTCTACTTCTCCCCATCCCTATTCTTACCCCCCGTACATCACCCACCTCTCTTCATCCTTCCCCCAAGTTCAGTGGAAGCGAGCCTTCCTAAAGAGAAGAATGCCAAGGGGAGGAGAGAGAAAGCACCAGCTCGGTCTCCTCCCCAGCTCTGCATTCATTAGGCCTCGAGCTGGGGAGAGCAGGGTGATTTATGGGGCTCTGAGCCTCCATCATTTAGCGCGGCATGATGAATTAGGGTGGTAATGCATTAAAGGCAAAGCCCTAATGCAGTGTGATGTTCCAGCCTGGAGAATTTATGGAGATAAAATTGTGAATCTATAAGGAGAGTGGGGGAAATGGACCTGGCTGTAGGAGAGGCTGGGGAGGGGGATTTGCTCTGGGCGTCTGGGGTGGGCCCTGCACCCAGACGCTGCAGCTGTGGGACTCTGGTTGGTTCAACCGGATCCACACCTGCCTGGCATCTCTGGATTTGGACCACACAGATTCCAAACGACCTTCGCCCCACTGCAGCAGCCGAGGGGCCGCTGAGTGCAAGGTCTGATGTAACCCCGATACGGCCCGGCGACGGCCCTCGAATGCCACCGCGATCGCCATCTCCAGACTTTTCCACAGACCCCTGGAGAGCGGAGACGATTTCTTCTCAGGAACGGAGGCCTTAAAGGACGGGCTGGAGTCTGTTTGGAGGGCGTGAGGCTGGACGACATGCTCAGATGGGGGCGGGGGCATCCCCTTGAGTCTAGAATTGCTAGAGAGAGGAATGGGGGGAAGGGAGCCTGGAGCCAGAGCTCGCTCTGCGACACCCGTGTGTGATCGGTGGGATCAAGGCCATCTCCCCAAGCTGAGGCGTACGCAAATACGCATCACGTACGCGTGTCTGCGGGACACACAGGTACCACGCACACGTGCATGTCTGTACATACCTGCGGGCGTATCGCAGCTTACAAGGAGATCCAAGCAGCTCTAGAACACTCCGCTGCCTCCGCCTTACAGGCGGGGAAGTCGGGGCCTGGCAAGGGTCGATGAACGGTGCGAGGAGAAGAAGCAGACCTGAACCCTCAGATTCTGAGATGGCCCGCCTGCCGTCAGACTCTCTCCCTCCCTCCCTCCCTCTCTCCCGCCCCATCCCCCGCCCCGCCACGCACACCTGCCAAGACATCCACATCTGAGCCAATGACACCGTCTAGTATCCGGGCTGAAAACGTACACGTCACCCTTCCTCGCTCTCTCTTCCCTCAGGCCCAGAGTCAGCTCATCGTCGGCCCTACAGTCTGTGCCTTCAAACTCTACCCAGGTCTGACCCCTTCTCCCTCTTGCCACCATGCAGCCCAGGACAGGCCGCCACGCTCTCTTCTGGCCTCTTCGCCATCACCCTCGCCCGCCTATAGCATAATCTGTATTCTAGGAATCTCATCTCTTCTTCCCCATTCTTTAGGGCTGAAGCAAAACCCGAACGCAGAGCCCTCCCCGTGGCCGGCCCACCTCCTCACTCCCTGTCCCGTTCTCCTTCCCACTCCATCCTGTCCCTGTTCCCCTGGCTTCTCTCCAGCCTGATCCCGTCTCGGGGACTTCGTGCTGGCTGTTCCTTCCCTCAGAGTCCCCCGGGATGGCTTCCTTCTCGTCACGTGGGTCGTAACTCATCGTCCCCTCCGAGAGTGGCCTTCACTGACCCCGCCCCCCCACGACATTGTCCACCTGTTTTATCTCTCTGTGGCCCTTCTCGGGGCCTCTGCTACCTTATTCACCTACTTGCCCATCTCCCTTCTGACGGCAGATGTGCCTCCAGGGCTGAGACACAAACAGGACCCACACACAGTATTTGATTGACGAGAAGGAGCAGGGCTGGGAGGGCAGAAGGAGGAGAATGAATGTGAAGAGATGAGACAGAGAAGCAGGAGGGAGAGAGAGGGGAGGAGGAGGCTTCTCTCCCCTTCCTGGCGCCAGCCCAGGAGCCTCCACTGCTGCCCGCTCCCGTGGGGTCCCCCTATTCCCCACCATGGCCCCGCACCTGCATCTCCCCAGGTGCTCTGTGCTCCTGAGCTGCCCTGACTCAGGGCCCCCACACCTCCACCCCAAAACTCTCCGGGAGAGGCGAGAGGGTAGGTTAGGAGGTGAGGGAGCAAGCAAGCCTCCCCCGTGGCGTCCCTGGACACAAGACTGAACAAGGCGACGCAGGGTTTTGAACAGACGGAGCTTCAGGGAGCAGGCAGCATACGGGGAGGGCTCCCTTTCCCGAACAGAGAGGCCTAGAGGAATTCAAGTCAAACGGAGCAGCAAGAGCTACTTGCCTGTTCCCACCCCCAAAACCCCAACCTCAGGTGCTGCCGCACCTGCGTGAGGAGAGGAGGCCATGCCACAGCCCCAGGGGGAAGGGAGCAGGGACAGGTACCGGGGGCACTGCGTCTGTGAGGATGGGGACAGAGAGAACCAGGGTGGGGGGCTCCGGGGTGTGCACCACACCGGCCCCAGAGGCCCCAGACGGCAGCGCTGCTGCCCCCACCACGGGGCTCTGACCCAGCCGGAATCAGGCCAGGTGGGTCGGCCTCTCTCCTTGGGAATGGAGTGATGCAGGCGAGGCGGTGGTAAGCACCCACCTGGGGCCCGGGGAGGGGCCCCACGGCGTGTGGCATCCCCACGAGCTGCGCTCAGCTATTCCGAGTCTCGCGGCGTCTCCTCTTCCCGCATTTCTGGGCGCTCGGGGTCACCAAGAGCTGTCTGCTCCCCCCGGCTTCCTGGACGGCAGCCGCCCCCTGCACGCACCTCGCAGGATGCTGATGCGTGTTCCGTCGTGGTGTCCGTGTGCGTGTGCACACACGCATGTGGAACGTGTTCGCGTGTGTGCGATGGGGTGGTGTGTTTGCGGGGTTGTGTGTGTTGCGGGCATGAGGACAGAGATGAGGTGGGCATCACAGCAAGGCCGGCACCAGCCCAGGATAGACGGAAGGTCTTCTGTACTTCGAGTCAGGGTTGCGAGTCAGACTCCTGGAAGAGAAAGGCGATGAGAGAGGAAAGGAAAATTAGTAATAAAAGCCACTTACCTCACGCGGATATTTGTTTTACTCGTTCACACTTCGTTTAGTCCTTAAGAGCCCTGGGAAGCAAAATGAACCACAAGCACAGGATTAGGCTCAATTAGGTGCTCGATCAATATCCTCTGAGGATGACAAATGGCAACGATGATAAAGAGACGGCTCCCCACCACCACCACCCCCTGCTCGGAGCACCCTGGGCTCTGGGCACTTCGAGCTCTCTCTGTAGCAAAGTCGCTGGGGAGCCAGCCTTGCCTGCCCACCTTCTCAGGAGGCTGCTCCCAGCAAGTACTTACTGGGTATTTCCACCACGACGTGAACAGGTGGGGAAGCCCCTCATGGAAGACTGGAGGAAGCAGATGTGCCCTTTGCAGGCCGGTTTATCTTCCTAGGAGCAGCCGGCCTGCCAGGACTGGGCTAGGACCTGCTGGCCCGGCTAGGACTTTACAAGAGCAGGTGCCATGAGAGACAGTCAAACCAAATGCTGTGGGAATCCAAAGCCACAGATTTAATAACGACAGCTTAAAAGGAGATGCCGGTTAGCTGGCCCTGTGGAATGACAAGTAGACAGCTGACCTTACTACGTCGCTGCCTGGCGACACCCTTCTCTCCCTCCGATGAGATCCTGAGCCCTCCACAGTCCGGGTGATCATAAAAAGCCCCAATCCCCGCCCCTGCACACACACCGGAAAGCCAGGACTCATAACCCACGGCCCTTGGCCCTGAAGAGCGCCTGGGAGGCTGACCGGCCTCACTGCCTTGATGTGGCTTCACTCCAGGGCGGTGGGCAGGCTTGGCGGAGGCCCACGTGCTCAGGCCGAGGGCAGCTGTCGAGGCCCAGGTAGCTGCCCTGCTCCCAGCCCAGGTGTGGCGAGACTCCAGGCCCCCTGTTGGGGACCCTCAGCCCCAAACGGAACTGGAGGTGACCTGTCTGAGGAATCGGCTGGCTGGGGGGAGGGTGGCGGTGGGGATTCTTTCGTGGTCTCTCCCGGCCCTTTGTCCCCCCAGCACAGAGCGTTCGTGATGGAGAAGCTTCTGCATCTTTAGGGAGAGACTCGGGCTTGAGAGCTGGCGGGGAAAGAGGCCTTGCTGTCACCGTCGGCCTTGCAGCTCTTACGTCATCGAGATGCCTGTCCCACAACTGGATTGGGAAGCGGCTGGAGGAGTGCCCTTGTGAACCGGAAATGGTCCCAGGGATGCTGAGCATCCAGGTGCATCTGGAATGTTCGCCGTTTACGTCAACGGTTGGAAAAGTTACAGTCCACAGGCCAATCCGGCCCTTGGCCTGTTTTTATGTGGTCAGCAAGCTAAGAGCGGTTTTCGTAGTTTTAAAAGAGTTGTAAGACAGACAAAGAATACGCAACAGAGACATACGCGGCCTGCACGGCTTGAAATAGTTACCGCGGGGCCTTGTGCAGAATCCCCCTGGCAAGCGGAAGAGCTGCAGATCCCAAAATGTACAAAGTTCACAAGAAAAGATAGACACAGGTGAATCCCTGGGGGCAAACATCGGTCTCCCACTGAGCACGACCTGCCTTCGCGGGCTCGCAGCGCCCCGCTCAGCCGATGGCGCCCTGCCCGCCGATCGGATCGCGGGACGTGGCTGGCCGTGGTCATGAGAGCAGTTTCCTAGGCCGACATGAACAGAGGTCGTGCAACCCGGAGGGACGTGATGCTCGACTTGACGTCAGCGTGGCTGGGTCACGGTACCCAGATACCTGACCAAACACATCTGGAGGTTGCTGTGACGGTGTATGTTAGACGAGCTTTACGTTTAAACCGGTAGGCTTGGAGAAAAGCGGATTGCTGTCCATGATTTGGGTGTATCTCGCCCAATCAGATGAAGGCTTTAAGGGACAAAAGCCTGACCTCCCTGGAGGTCAGCCAGCAGACGCCCTTTGAACTTGCTGATCTGAGAGCTGCCAGCCTCTCCAGTCCCGTGAATGAATTTCTGCAAATGAGTATCCTTACGTCTCTCCCCATCTCTCCTCTCCATGGCGGTGTGGGCCCGAAGACCTGGGTTCTTGCTCTGGCTTATTTCTTTCTTACTCTATACCTGTCCTATCTGGGCCTCAACTTCCTCGTTTGTCAAGTGGAGCTATGCCAGCCTTGACTTTTGTTTGGAGTGTAACCTTGGACGTCAGCTGAGGTGAGGGCTGCGAAAGAGTTTGTAAACTATAAATGACAAGTGTGAGGTCCGTGGTGTAACAGCAGCAGCCATGCTCGAAGGTCGTTGCTACACGCTGCTTATCCTCCGACCCTCAGCCAAGGCCTGCGGTCCTCAGCCAAGGGCAGAATTACCCAGGGAGCTTTACCAACACATCCCCTATACCCCCTGAATCAAGATTCCCAAATACCCTGGTGAGGGCTGGGGGAGGATGCATTTTAAAAATATCTCCCCGGACAGTTTCACTATGAACCGCCACCCAAACTCAACCCCCCAGAGGACCACAAGCCCAGACGGTCCCCGCACCTGCAGTAAGCACAGAGTCTGCGCCCAGCGGAAGTCTACCAACCTTCCTGGACAGGAAGTACCATTAGGCCCAACATCGTCCCCCTTCTTCTGCTGATAGAGCTCTTCACTCAGGGCATGTTTGCTCCTGCTCAGAGGTCAGAGGTCGGAGGTCGATCAGCCCATCTGGGGTCAGCCGCCACTGCTGGAGGGGCCTGTGGTGCGGCAAGGGGTTTTCAAAGGGCTCTGAAATTTAATGAAAGGCGTCTTTTCTAAAGCCACTCTGCAAAGTGGTAACGGCTTCCAGGGGGCTGTCTTTATCTCTGGGGTGCTCAGCCAGCAGTTGGGAAGGAGGCCGAACCCAACGAGAACTGAGGGAGGATCATCTTGGCGTGCGCTTGGCAGGCTTCAGCCGGCGATACAGCCACTGCTGGTTCCCCATGCGGGACGGGGCAGGAAACGGGAAGGTAAGAGTGGCTGACGTTCACTGAGCACGCACAGCTCCCCAGGCCAAGCCCTGGCCAAGCTCCACCTTGCCTAATCCTCACGACACTCGTATGCGGTTATGTCCTTCATGATCCCATTTCAAGATAGGAAAGCTGAGGCTCGGAGGAGTGACGGAAGCCATCAGCCCACTTTGACGCCAGCTGTGGAACCACCATGCTACGCCCCCAGAGAGAGGCGGCGGCAAAAATCTCAGAGAACATCTGAACGGTCGGCCAGACAGACGGCTCAGCAAAGGTCCTCCCTCCTGGCTTCGCCTGCGTGGGTCAGCGGAGTGTGAGCGAGCTGGGCACGTGGGGGGAGGGGGAGGAGAGCATCTGTACCTGGTGGGCGGCCCTCAGCATCTGCCCAAACTTTCCGTGTCGTGGTGAAGCCACGGAGGCTGTCCCAGGGTGGCCCCGCCTCCTTTTCCATGGCCTGTCCCCGTGTCTTTCTCTCAGGCGAGCTGCCTGGCCTGCAGCCCAGCCGAGAGCACAGCAGAGCTGGTCCTGTCTGGCCTTGGCATCCTATCTGTTCTGCTTTTTTAAGGATCCGGAAGGATTAAGTCCTCATTTTATCCAAAAACGCCTGGACACTGAAGCTCTTCAGAGCCACCTGCAGGCCTGGGTCTAGGAGCTGTTGCCCAAAATTGGAAGATCGGGCAAATTTGGATTACTGCCCTTTGTCCACACCTGGCAGGTTCCCGCGAGGCCAGCTCAGAACAAGTCGCGGTTTCCCATCGATTTTTCCTCTCTCCTTTTTTAAACACTTACGTTTCCGATAGCCGATATCCCTCGGTGTTTACTCTCATCATTATAAAGCCCTTATTCCTCAAATATTTGCTTAACATTTTTTGCAGAGCGAAGGAGTAATCTTCACCGGCCTCTGCACACAGCTGCTTCCCAAGGCAGGGCAGGCCGGGAGGAATGCCCCCGAAGGCATGCTACGTCCAGCAGGTCTGCGGTCCCAGTGCCCCTGGCCGAGCCCGGGAGTATATTCTTCAGGTGGCCAGAGGGCTGCGGCCCATTGCCAAGGCCATAACTTTGCTGACCGCAGAGCCCACTAATTGATAAGTCACCGGGGGCCGTGAAGGCCATGGAGGCTGTTAGAGAAAAGGCCATCCCACCCAGAAGTACCCAGCGGGAAGTGGCCGCAGCCGCGAGACATGCCGCTGGGGCCTCTCTCAGCCGGGCAGAGCGTCTTGGGTGAGCTCTGAGAACAAGTGGGAGGGACACCCCAAGACAGGGATCTCCAGCAGCTTCTTACAGGTCTATTGTGCGGTGTCTCCTGTGGCACCTTCTCCTTGAATTAACTCCTTACGCTTGCGAAACGCCTTGAGGGTCTTCAAAACACTTCCACGCACACATCCGAATGGATGCTCAGTGCCCGGATGGGAGGCAAGGCAAGCATTGGTACTATTCTGCGGATGAGCAAACTGAGGAGTTGAAAGCACAACGGTTGCTTAAGGTCTAAATGCAGGGTGACTCTGCTGTCCCCCAGGTCCTTCGCTCCCCGGGGAATCAGGGTGGGGCCCGGCTCCTGCTGTATCACACCTTGGTCAACCCACCCTGCCGCCCGCAGTGCTGCTGGTGTAGGTCTCACTTGCAAAGAATCCTCTTCTCAAATCTGCGTCTAGCACACCTAACCTAAAGCAGCTGTGATGAGGATTCAATGAGGTCATGCAGGTCACACGGTGCATGACATGGGGCAGGTGTTTAAAACAAAGGAGCGAGAAGGATTATTATTCCTGCCAGAGGCAGTGCCTGGTTGGACCAGCCGCTGGCCTCAGGCTACAGCAGCATGAAATGCACCCCCCACTGGCTGAGCTCCCCCTGCCAGGCCCGAGAGGAGCAGTAACTAAGCGGGACACTGAGTGTGCGCCCCGTTCACAGCCACCGTACGAGGGGTCTGTGAAATGCCACCCACGGGAGCGCTGTCGTGAATACGGAGCTCTAAGCGAGCAGGCACGTCCGTTTGTCATAAACAAGCCGTCTGCCAGAAGGAAAAGAAAGGATGAACCCCTGCACCTCTGGGGGAGAGCCGATCTCACGAACCGAGTGCAGTCGGAGAGACTCTGAAAAACCCCCACGTGCTAAACTCACAGCTTGCCCCAAGCGCCCCGTGCTCCCCTTATTCAAGACCCAGCCCCCGGAGTTCCCAGCACAGGTTCAGAGTCAGAGGACTTGGGTCCAGCTTTGGGCTTCGTCCTCCACAAGAGCAGAAGCGTCCATATTAAGCTCGGTCTGCAGCGCAGCGCACGTGGCTCCCGACCGCGTCCCCAGGCAGGGCCACGCGCTCTGCGCCCGATCCAGGCTCACGCCACACTCCGTATTTTCCCATCATGAAAACCGTCAGCTGCCACATTCGTAGAGACGGGAGCAGAATGGTGGTTGGGAGAAGGGGGCTGGGGGAGGGGGATCGGGGGTTCCCGTTTAATGGGGACGGGGTTTCAGTTTGGGAAGATGGGAAGAGCTTTGTGGCTGGATGGCGGTGACGATTGTACACCACCGTGAACGCACGTAATGCCACTGAACTGTACACTTAAAAATGCTTAAAATGGGAAAATTTATGTTATGTGTATTTTACCGCAATTAAAAAGAAAAAACAGACACGTGAGCCAGAGACAAGGGGGGGCTTGGAGGCCCAGAAGAAACGGGTGCTCAGAAACAAGGCCGGGTGCCGGGGAGTGAAGGGGAAGGAGCTGGGGCGCAGCGGCCTGGCTTCCTGAGAGGCCCCTGAGCCATTGCCTCGGACAGTCAGTCAACAAACGTTTCCAGGTCTGCCCAGGCCACTGGGGACGCAAAGGTGAGTGAGAGCTTCCGTGCTCCCCGGGGCCCCGACGGGAAGGCTGACAGGTGCAGGACAGACGCCGTCCTGTGTTGTGGGGCTGCAGGTGGGGGCCCCTTCCACGTGGGGCAGGGTTACCTGGGGGAGCTCCCAGAGGGGGCGGGGCCTTCACTGAGTGTTGGAGGAGTCGGGAGAGTATTGGAAGGGACATGTCAGGGTGGGGAGCAGGCTCAGGGGTAGGGGGGAATCTGTGAGGCCTCCCTCGCTCCCCCCACCCATCTCCCCATTTTCCTGAGTTCCGGCTGACTGACTACAGCTCTGGGGAGCACAGACCCTCCACCCGCAACGCCTATGCGATGAGGACCATGTCCTCGGCGCCCTCCGGGAACAGAGCTGCTCTGGCAGAGGGACGGAGGGACAGCAGGTGTCCGTGAATGATTCCTGCCTGGATGCCTCTGTTTCTATGACCGGTGGTTTCCAGAGGAACCACCAGGACCACGGCCTGCAAATAAATACCTGCCCCTGTAGCTGGAAAGCAAGAATTCATCTCCAGTGGTTCTGCAAGGCCTCTGCTGCTTACACACATAATCGACTGTGTGTCAAGGGAGATTTGAAGCAATGCTCTGGCCACGACTCCCAGAGGGTTGCAGTGGGTCCCTCTGGAGATGAGACGCCCACTGCCCAGCATCACATCACTCCTCATCCCAAGCCCTGCTCTGCCCTTCACCCCGGCAGTAGACTTGTCTGGTCAGTGGGCCTGGGAGAGATTTGCTACAGCCATGGCCAAGTTCAGCCCTTCTGCTGTTGTTCTATCTCTTCCTACCCCCTTTCTCCTTCCCTCTTTCTTTCTATGTCTATCTCTATCTCTCCTTCTCTCTGTCTCTCCTGTCTCTCTATATTTCTATTTCTGCCTCTCCCTCCCTCCCTCCCTCCCTCTCTTTCCTACTCACTGTCCTCGTTCCATTTCCCCAGCAGAGAGCTTTACAGCCGTAATAATATAGTCCATCTTCTGGAGCTTAAGGCACTTTCACATATTATCTCATTTGTCTTTGCGACATACCTGTAAGGTAAAGACTTGATAGAAATAGTAAAAGAAGAGGCAAGAGCTATAAAAGACCGTGAATGAGGTTCGGTGCCAGGGGGGATGCTGGGGGCCCATGGGATTGAAGGCTGCAGAAGACCCACGAGCTGGGTATACAGACAGGACTTGGTGTTGGCCATATTTCACCCTCCAACACGCATAAAGATGAGTCGTTTCAGAAACAGAAGGTGTGCCGTGGAATCAACTGCAAAGAAAAGAATTAACTTTGCCTCGAGCACCCTCTCTGAAGTGACTATATGAAATTCTGCTCAGCCTTGAGGGATGGCTCGGATTCTTCTAGAAAGACAGGAGGAAGAACAGGAATGAGCTGGAGCAGAGAGGCGCCCATGTCCCAGCTCACTGAGCTCGTGGGGCTGGATGACCGGGTGTCTGACGCAGGCAGTGGCCAGTGAGAGAGGGCTGGGGAGCAGGGAGGAGGCTTGAGTGTCAGCCCACAGGCTGGGTGGGGAGCCACCACTGCTGGGGTCTGGGGAAGAGACCGTGAGGGCCTGGCTTAGGGCAGGGTCACAGGAACAGTGACAGGATTCCAGAAGGCTCATTGGTCACAGTTTGTGCTCAAATGCTGTGAGTGTCCCAAGGGCTTTGAGACATGGCCCTGCCCCCACGGAGCTTATAACCCAACTGGAGAAATAAGACCAACAGATAATGAACCGTTGAAAAGCAATCACCTTAGAAGATGTAGCCCTAAGTCTAACAAAAATAAAACTTCAAAGCAAGGAAAGAATAAATGGGGCCACGCTTGTCCCGGAAGTCATCATGAGAGCAGTGAGGGTGAACGCTACCTGCCCGGCCCTTTCTGCTGGCTAACACAGGTTTCCAGGTTTGCTTCTCATGCCTAGAACCTCTGAGATACACTGGCTGGCCCAGGAGACTCTAGAGAGCCTGAAGCATGGAGGTCCTCAACAATTCGTTCTGAATAAACGAATGAATGAATGAATGAATGAATGAATCAGAACCTGAACTCCTTTCTCATTTCTCTTTGTCACCCATCCCAGGCAGCACCCCACGTTCCTGTGTCTGAATGAATGAATGACTCACCCTTGGCCAGATGCTGCCCTACTAAGTATCTTGCATTATCTCTCACTTCAACAGCCCTATAAGGATGCTCACCCGCACCCGACAGCCGAGGAGGTGGACGGTCAGGGAGGCCGGAGGTAGTACCGGTGATGATAAGAGTGTGATCGCTAAGTCTCACTGAGCACTGATCACGTGCTGGGCGTTGTCTGCATGATCTAAACACATTATCCCATTTCACCCCCCAAGGACACGGAGCCACCTCGAAGATAAGGAAACCAAGAAAGAACTAAGCGTGCACCAAGGTCACACAGCATGGGAATGGGTGAAGGAGAAGAATGGGCACTAAAAAAGCCTGGGTCATGGACAAAAGCAGGAAGTCGCCTGGGTTCCCTGGTCGCCTGGGGCCCAGCCCTGAGGAAGTGGTCAGTGGCTGCAGGAGGCCTTGGGCCCCTGCCTCTCCACACTCAGACCCGTTCAGATGGCTCCATGTGTCACCTCCTCTCACAGCTGCACAGGGAGCTGCAGCTCTTGAGATGGTACAGGGCTGGGGGGAGGGGCGGCAGCGGGAGAGTTAATTAGTTCACTGCAAACAGAGCAGAAGCCTCTTTCTCCCGCTGCAGGGAGCTGATGGCTTGTGACAAAGGCCAAACCAGCCCCCAGAGAGTTCTGTCCCTCCACACCAGCACTGCTGGAAGGGCAGGGGCCTTCTTCTTCCCACGGGGGCCAGAGCAGGATGGAAAAGACACCCCCTCGGAGTTGCTATCAGCAACCTTTGGGTCTTGACCTCACTCCCAGTGGGGTGTGGAGGAGGCCGGCATGCCAGTCGAGGCCCTGGGCCGCTCGTCCCTGTTCCATTGCCTGGATACTCTGAGAGGCGAGATACACGGGATCCCCATCTGTGGCAGGGTAGCTGACGGGCCCAGGCAGGAAGGAAGACCGTCTAAATCCAAATCTTGGTCTTTTCATTTCCTACCTGTGTGACCTTGGCTGCATTTCTTAACCTCTATGAGCATCGATTTTCCTATTTAAAAAAAAAAAGAAGACAAAAAACTTACCTAACTATGTAGTAGGATAGCGTATGTAAATTGCCCAACATATATATGTTAGTTTCCTTCTGTGTCTATACAACAGAGCTGGTCCTGCCGGCCTCTCCCTGCCTCGCAGGGATTGGGTGCCAGTGAGACGAGGTATCGAATATGAAGATGCTCTGTGACCTGGTGTCCATCAGGAGCACAGCTTCCCCCCCGACCCCCAGCCTTCTAACCCAGGGCAAGTGCAGCACTGACTCCACCCCGCCGAGCAGGCTGGCCCCGCCTGGGCATCAGGGGGCTCCCCCTGCTGGGGCACCCAGGGAAGCCGGGACCAGGGACACACAGGTCCCTGGGAG
Organism: Macroglossus sobrinus; assembly: GCA_004027375.1. Classification (NCBI taxonomy): domain Eukaryota; kingdom Metazoa; phylum Chordata; class Mammalia; order Chiroptera; family Pteropodidae; genus Macroglossus; species Macroglossus sobrinus. The sequence goes on along the minus strand of PVKZ01003691.1, from coordinate 24,539 downwards.
GCTAGGGAACACCCGAGACAGGGCCCCAGTGTAAAACAAGACAGCGGATGGGGGAACGGGCGGGAGGGAGATTGGTGACAAAACAAAGAGCAGGAACCAAAAAGCCAGGGGTCCGGTAGCCACGGGAGGAGCAAGGTCACGGAACTCCCCGTTTCCTGGTCCTCTTTCTCATAGCCGGCACCTTGACCTTGGACAAAGGCGCTCACCCTTCCCTCTCGGCGCCATTTCCTCTTTGGAAAGCCCGAGAAAACAGTAATTATCTGCTTCAATTTCAGAAAGTCTTTAAATAATTAACATTTATGGGGCAGCTTTGAAGTCCTCAGATAGGAGCTGCAGTGAAAATATTATTATTGTTTTAAAACATAATATGTCTGCAATCACTGGCTGTTGCTAACGGGTTTGTTATCGCCTCCTTAGGGGTAGCTGTTTGCAGGCTGATTAATTAGAACTCCATTTTTCAGACTTTTTAATTTAGATGTTAATAAATTCAATAATTTTATCCATCTAATTGTTCCAGATAAGATCCTTTGGGAATAGCTTCTCACTATGATGACAGTGACCTGGGCAAGAAGGCTCATAGGATATTATGAATGCCTTCAATACGAAACAATGAAAATCACACTGTGGATACAATACTCTGGCAGGCTTCCAAATCACCAGGCCCTCAACCCAGCCCAAACTCCACCTTTCTGCTGAATTCATATTCTTATAAGAACCCTAATGCTTGCTACTCACAAAGCCTCAGGCGAACCTGTCTCTCAAGTTTTAGATTTTCCATGGGGGCTCAGACCCTGGACCACTGCATCCCCCAAACTGAAGGGGACCCATATTGAGCTTTCTGGGTGATCTATTTAAAACCCTTCCACTTGACCGGAGGCGAAGGTTCAACCTCTCATACCCCTGTATTAGTCAAGGTTCATGTAAGAAAATAGAAATCACCTATTATTTTAACCAAAAGGGTGAAAGAATGAAGCTTGCTTCTCTGGCTGGCAAATGCATCCTGACCCAATGCTTGGAGCTCTTTTGGGCTCTGTCACACGCACCTCTCCCCCGGGCCAATTTTAATCTATATCCGTTTCCTGTAATAAACCATAATTGTGAATATAACAACTTGAGTGGATTCCGTGAGTCCTTCCAGTGAATTATCAAAACTGAGGGTGGATTCTGCAAACTCCTGAACTTGCACTTGGTGTGAGAAGTGAGGGCAGCCTGCTGGACGGTTCCCCTCTCCCTTCGCAGCTGGCCAGCTTTCCCAGGAATGGGGTGCTGGTCATCTTCGCGGAAGCGCGGGAGGAGAGAGATTCAGGAGCCCCGCACGAGCCCGCCACACGATTTGGGGTTTATCGCCACGGCAGTGGTCCCGAAGGTCGGGAAGTCATTTTGCTACCTGGAATCTGAAAACTGTGGAGGACACGGCTGATGTTCTCAGCCGCCCGGCGGTCCCGAGGCAGGAGGCTGCCTGGGACGCAGGAGCCACCGGGAGACTCACGATGGCCAGAGCGCAGGCACCTCCTGCCTCCCCGAATGGGGAGGGAATGGCTCTGACCTTCACCTCTGCTTCCGTTCCAGTCCCAGGCCACTGCGTGGGCAGAACCGAGCCGCACCCCACACTCTGCACACGGTGAGTCTGGGACCTGCTTCTAGACCTCTCCAACGGAAGCGGGCAGGGCCAGGGCGGGCTCTCCCCCACCGGGCTCACCGGTTCTCCCTAGAAACCCGCTTGCTAATTTCCCATTACCGATCTCTGGAGCCCTCACTACGGATGAGGGTTTTGAGACGCGTGACTGAATTTCGGAGCAAATCCTGCGAACGGTCCCCCTCCGCCTTTGAACGATGTCACGTGCGGTCCTCGAGCTTCCGCCGAAAGTGCCACTTTAACATCTTTTCACACCTGTGACGACTTAGGCTACAAGAAACCCTTGGAAAACGAAGGTGTGAACAGCGTCCTGTGTTTTATTACCGTCTGGTCTGCGGGCATAGTAGACACAGTCGTAAAGTCTGATATTCAGGTGGGACCGCAGGTGGGCCCCTCGCTCCCGAATCTGAAATTAAAGGACATAAATTAAAGGACGAATTCTCATTGGGTAAAAAGGACACCTTGTGTACAAAACACCTCACTGGACTGGTAGGGATTTCCAGATATGCGTCCCGTGTCAAAAGAGAAGAAAACGGAACCATGGCAGAGGTGTCGAGCGATATAATGACCATTATGTTTTTGCACAAAGCATCGACATGTGGGTTGATGGAGGGCAGGGTGACGGGGACGGGGGTCCATCTGGGGCCATGTGCGGTGCTGAGGGGGACAGGGGTCTGACTGGCTCTCACTCCAGGCTATGCTCCAGCTTCCATCTTCCCAAATGTCCCTTCTCCCCTTGGCCTGCCTATGTGACCTCCTGCCCCCTCCACCCGGCAGGAAACACGCAAAGGAGCCGTTTCCTGTCCTGGTCTTGTCTCATTGTGGTCTTGTCCCATCGTGGTCCTGTCCCGTCCCATGCCCACAGTGCCGTGCCTGCCCCGGCAGCAGAGCCCTGAGATTGCAGGAGGAGAGCTACTGGCAGGAGGTGCAAAGCTGTCGCCACGGAGATGGGAGGACCAGTCCTCAGGGGACCGGCCTTCAGCTCTGGAAGCAGAAGGGCCTTGTTCACGTACCCGGGGAACACTCCAGAGTTAAAACAGAGGCTTCGTGCAGGGCCCTTTAGAGTAGCTAAAACCGAATGGCTCTCAAGAGAAGACAAACTATAGTTCCAAGGGGAACTGCCTCAGGCTGCCAGAGACCCCACCCCCTGCGCACACCTGTGGGCGGGACAGTCCCTCATCCCTCAGATGGGGACTCACTAAGACGACACAGCCTCTTCAGCTTGCAGTTGGGACCAAATACTGATCTCGGCAGCCTCTTCCCAGCAGTCTCTCTGTCACACGCGGCTTCTTCTAGGAAACCAGAGAAAACGCAGAGGCTTCCCCAAAGGTAGGTCAAGTGAGGAGATGCGAAAGGGACTTGGGGACAGCTGACTGTGCTGAGTGCCTGGAGCAGCCCAGAGGCCACAGGCCACCTGAGGCAGAAGGAAGATGACAGTGTTCGTTTTATACCTAAGGAGCGAGGCCCCGGAGAGAGACGCACAGGTACCGTGGCTAACTGGAGGGGCTGACAGCACACTCCCCACGCCTCACTAGCTGTCTGATCTTGGACAAGACGCAGAACGCTTTGAATATTGGTGTCTTCCTCTGTAACACGGAGTCCACGGTGCTGACTGTGCCCAAGGCCGCTGCCCGCATCAAACACGTGAGATGTGTGAGGGTGACCATCTCCTTTCCTAGCCCTCTCCCCACTCAGCCCTGGGGCCACTGGGGGCTGGCCGTCTCGTCACGGCATGGACACTCTTCTCTTTCCCCAGCGACCCTGCCGGCTGGGGAGGAAGGTAGGCAGGGGACCCCCCCTCCCCATGGGTTCACGCTCAGAGCACCAGCCAGGGTCTGGAGGGCTCCTGGGAGGACCCGCAGGTGTGTCCCCAATGTCCCCGCTTCTTTGCCCCTACAGAGATGCCAAGCCTGAGCTTGGGGGAGGATGGCAGCTCCTGCTGGGAGGGCTGGGCTCGTTTCTCCTGCCTCTTCCCTCCACACCGCCCACCCCGGGCCTGCCCTCGTGGGAGCTGCCGGGCCCTCTGCAGCTGCAGCCACCTGTCAGGAGCAGCTCTGGCCTCAAGGACCAAGGACACCAGCCCCACCTCCCTTCCACCTACCACCGGGAGTGCCTGGACAGGACCCACCCATGTCCCAGTCATGCTGCCCAACGTCTGTGATTGTAGAATAACAGCGCCCAGGGACCCCCCAGAAAAGTGTCCTCAGGGAAGCCATCGTGCGTGCAGACGGAGTCTTCTGCCCCGAAGTCCCCTGACACAGATGAGCATCCCCAGGTGTCCTGGCCAAGCACCAGTCCTTCCGACCCTCTGACTCTCCCGTTTGAATGGAAATGTCTCCCGCAGAGGATGTTTCCAGAACAAATAGGGATCCTCAGAGCCCACGGACAGCCCTGGGGTTGGCAGCAGCCAGGATTCCTGCTTGGGACCTCTGGTGGGGCCTAAGCAAGGAGCACCATGCCTCCGGATCCTCTAATGCAGGAGGCGTCGACACGCTCTCCCTCGTGAGGGAGCTGCCCGGAATAACTGAAGAGCAATTGTATTTTTAAAGCACTTTGCAAAGTGCCACATAAATAACTCTTCACGTAAGTGAATGTCATGTATATAAAACGCTGTAGAGGGCAAGAAAAAAATTATCGCTGGAGGCAGAGACACAAATTCACGTCAGGGAAGCCGGCCTCCGGGAGCGAGGAGCCTGTGGTGTCCTGAGAATTAAAGATCAGCAGAGAGAGACACCGTCCCTGCTCTTCATGTCCCCATCACCGCACGCAGACAGCAGGAAGTGTGTGTGTGTGTGTGTGTGTGTGTGTGTGTGTGTGTGTGTGTGTGTTCAAAAAATCACCAGCAGTAAAATCCACTTAAAATATTAAAATAGCCCTGATGTGGGATACTTATGGTGACATGGATTCTGCCAACGCCTGCCTTTAATTTCCTGAAAAGTGTACAGTGATAAAACATAACCATTATTTTGCCGTCTTATCTAGGATTGCTAAAATTCTTTGCTCTCTGCGCAACATGGAGGCTTCACGAGGGGAATTTTCTTCCCCCACCTCCCCCCATTGGGTGGCATTTAGGGTTAGGTAGACGTCATTTTCAAGGGCAGCCCAAGGCCAAACTCTCCCCCACACCCATATGGTCCCCTCCATCTTTGATAGGACACTATTGAGTCTACTTCTTCCTTAGTGTGAAAAAAAATTCTCACACAGAAAAAATTATCACACAAGCCTTTCATGGGACAACTCCGTCGTCCTCGTCGTCATTATCATCATCATCATCATCATCATCATCATCATCATCATCGCAGCTCTGAGCTTAGAAAACAAAGAGTGAACACACAGCCCCAGCCTGGTGAGGAGCGGAGCCTGGTCTACAAGGGGACAGACAGGAACGGGAGAGGCCAATGCTTTGAAACACTGATAAGAGAATAGATAAGACTCTGCCAGGATTTGATCAAAGAGAGAAAAAAAAATACAAAGAAAATTTAACGGGAATGAATCAGAAGTACAAACACAGCAGAGCTCTCGCCATCGCAAGAAAATGTAGGAACAGTTTTATGCCAACAAAGTGAAAAACTTGGATGAAATGAACAATTTCCTGAACAACTCACCAACGTGAACCATAAGGCAGATTCCTGAGCAAAAGTAGCGGCTTGAACGCAGGCAGTGGGCATTCTCCCCGCCCTCAACCCCACCAAAGCAACAGTAAAGCCTTTTCACGTGTCACCGTTAGGGTCTGGTCCCTGTCCTGCCCCGTTGTATGATCTGTGATGACGTGCTACTGAAAGGGTCACAAAGATGTAGTAATGGGTTAAGGTTAAGAGCCTACGTGCTGATCGCCATGTCTCACTTCTGGACACCTGCTTGCTTGAAAAGTTATTGTTTGACTATTACTCCTAGAAACCTAACAGTTGCCCATGGGAACCTAACATTTTAACAGTACACTTTCTGCTTCTGTATCCCCGCTTGCACAACCCACCTTTAGGTTGACAGGTAGAGAATAGAAGAAATAGTAAACCTTTGTGATTTAGACAGAATGAAGAATGAGATTTTGGGCTTAAAAACCTTGTATCTTTATGTTTCGGGGCTGCTCCTTTGGAAGGACAGCCGCCGGCTAATAAACTGCCTCTAATATCAGAGCACTCAGGTTGAGTCTGGTTATTCCGGTCACAACAGTATGATCTACCATTCATTCCCATGAGTTCTGTTTCTGTTTTTAAGATGATTATTTTAGAGCAGTTTTAGGTCCACGGCAAAATCAAGGGGAGGATACGGGGTTCCCCGATGGCCCCTGCCCACACAAGGAATTTTTTTTTTTTTAGAAAAGAAGAATTGGAAGCTGGAAATCAGCTGGACGAGGTGGTGGGTAAGCGACTCAGCAGTCTTGAAAAGGCAGTGTCGCACAGAGCTGGCCCAGACGCCCCCCTTTTTGATGAGCACTGCCCAAAAGATTCTGGAGGGCAGCTTCTCACTGTTAAGGGTGGAAAATTTTTTCAAGTGAGCTAACTAGCTACGTCAGCTACAGGGAAGAAATATCTTTAGATACCAGAGGTTGTCCTACTTGCTTGGGTGTGGTTTAGGAGGTGTATTGTATAAGATATGAAGATGGCCAATGTCTGCTTCTGTAATCCATTTACTTGTTAACCAGGGTGTGTTACTAGGTGATGTATTGTGCTAATGGCCAACCTCTGCTTCTGTCATCTGCTTGCTTGTGCTAGGCTTTATAACTGCCTCACTCTAAAACCCCAGGGGCTGATCTCTAATCCTGCGTGGTAGAGAGTCAGTCGCTGGCCCTCTGCCGGCTAATAAAGGCTCTTAATTCTCTCTGATTCGGCTCTGTGGGTCCCTGTTCTCACCTGTGCCATAACATCACCAGGCCATGGCACCACCGTGTCTGGCGTCTCTTCTGAGAAAGCTGGTGTCTCTCTCCACATGCTCCCAAAATCAGGAGCCCTCAGGGGCCGAAGTCACCCCGTGTTCTCTTTGATTCTCTCCAAGCCGTCGGGGAGAAAGAAGGCCCTCCACTTCTCACATCCCTGGGCCCTGCCCTCCCTGTCCTCCATAAAGATGATGCTTCTGCTCCCTTCCAGGGCCAGGGAGGGGACCAGAGGCCCGACAATATCTCATCTTCCTAACGCCAGTGACCTACAACACAGGCCCAGACCCACTAATCCACCGCTGAGCAGAACAGTCTAGAAGTGGGGCCCTGCTAACTCATGGAGGTTGCATTTTTTTTTTTAAGTCTCCTGTAGGTGTGAGGAAATAGAAAAATCGATTGTGTCTAATTTGTTTGCATTTAAAACGAATCGTACTTGGTAAATTAGATGTAAATGAGTCTCTGGTCACTTAGTATTTTTAAATGTAATAGAATTTGTTTCAAAATGTTTCACGTTTTTCGTCTCAAAGGGAGCTCTCAGAATTCTTCAGCTACCTGGCATCTCTTAGCTTTCATCTGGTTACAGAAACAGCATGAGTCAGAGGGATGTAACCGATATTGCCATAACAAAAGAAGCTATTCTGTTTTCTGGATTAAGTGCCTCCCTACTCAAGAAAAGTTAGAGGAAGCAAAGGCATTGTTAAAGAACAAAAACATTTCTAAATTTTCTGAATGGGACTTGCGCTTTCAGAAATGAGAAGAGCTGAGGTTGATGGCACATGGGCTCCGTGCCTGTCCCCCTGTCCCAGAGCTGTTCTGTCACTCACTCATCTCGTCCTCACAGCCACCCAGGCCAGCAGGAGCTGAAGGTGAAGAAGCTGAGGTTTGACGAGGCTACGTCACCCGCCCAAGGTCTGTCACACGGCGAGGAGATGGGCTTTCAAAGTTAGTCTGAATCAGGTTTTAGTCAATACTCATCTTAACATTTTTCTGGAATTTTGTTTATACTTTCTCCATGTCTGCCGCTTCTAGATACTTCACGTTTACCAGGCTTAAAGAACCAAACTAGACTTGTGCTCAAAGAAAGAATCTTTTATCCGCTGAGATGCTCGTTTTCTCAGCCGAGGGAATGCAGAGCCTGACGTACTTAATGCTGCCATCTGGTTGGGGACCAAAGGCCTGGTGACAATCTCACCCTGGTGACAGTCTCGCCTTACAGCCACGCTTCCCCGGGCTTCTCCCGCTTTCGCGTGTTTTGTGTTTTGTTTGGCCGGCGGGGATGCTGAGAAGAGCTTGTCCAGGCTGGTCCCCCGGACTCTGTCCACGAGAGTCGCTCACGGGCCTACAGCGCTCAGGTCGTCCCTGGGGGCTCTGTGGTACCCTGTCTCCTCAGAACCTTCTGTCTCATCTTTCTTAAACATGCAGAAACCTCCTAGATTATTATCTGAATCTCACACTTTCCGGATGGAATCCAAACCGGTTCCCCTACGCTGACTCCTTTTAAGTCTCCCACGTACCCCACGAAAGCGGCCACAGCTCAAGAACCTGTTGTGACCGGAATAACCAGACTCAACCTGAGTGCTCTGATAGTAGAGGCAGTTTATTAGCCAGTGGCTGTCCTTCCAAAGGAGCAGCCCCGAAACATAAAGATACAAGGGTTTTAAGCCCAAAATCTCATTCTTCATTCTGTCTAAATCACAAAGGTTTACTATTTCTTCTATTCTCTACCTGTCAACCTAAAGGTGGGTTGTGCAAGCGGGGGTACAGAAGCAGAAAGTGTACTATTAAAATGTTAGGTTCCCATGGGTAACTGTTAGGTTTCCAGGAGTAATAGTCAAACAATAACTTTTCAAGCAAGCAGGTGTCCAGAAGCGAGGCATGGCGATTAGCACGTAGGCTCTTAACCTTAACCCATTACTATATCTTTGTGACCCTTTCAGTAGCACGTCATCACAAACCCACAGCCACCCGCTTGATGCCCCTTAAAATCAGCTCCCCTGAAGTTCACTCCCCACTTCGGGCCTCGGTTCCACCCTTTCCGTCTGACTTTGGACGTTGTGGGGACCTAGTTCTTGGAGCACATCTTCAGCTCAGACCCCCACCCCCTCAGACTCTGCTTCCTGCATTTGCTCATTGGCCCAGGGTCCTCCCCGCCCAGCTGTGCGTCCCTCCCTCAGAGTGGCCCTCCCCACCTGGGGTGGAGGTGGGGGGCAGGCAATGGCCTCTCATCAAGGAGAGAGAGACGGACAGCTATAAAGCACAGCTGCTTGGCAATTGTCACTTAATCCTCACAACGACTCATAATTTATTTATCCTCCACTTTGTTCCAGAAATAAGTTAAGCAGCCTCAGGAGGCCACAGGGATGACTCCAGCTAGCAGGAATGAAAAGCAGGGCAAAAGACGGAAGAGGAGCAACAGGGCACCTAAACCAAGATTGGAGTGCAAAGAGAGCCTCAGAGAGTCTGCGTCTCTAACACCCACTGCAGGAAGCCCTGAGCAGTCACAGGAGGCGGCTATGCCATTTCCGGTTGACAGGCCAGAAAGCCAACCAGAAGGCTGAGTGCCTGGTCCAAGGCCACATGGCCGGAGGCGGGCTTGTCCCTCGGGCCGCGGCAGCGGGGGAAGTATCAGAAGCATCATCTGGCAGCACGAGGCCGAGGCCAGGCCACGGGGAGGCAGCCTACAGGACGGCCACACGTCTGTGGTGCCACCTGCTTCCCCCCGAAGGCCCCACACAACTAATAGGTTTGTCATCTGGGGAGATAACATTAGCCTCACCATTGCCATTCCACTAAATAAGTCGTTTTAAATTAATTACATCACAGAATTAGCTCTGGTCGACTCTTCAGTGCCTGCTGATGATTGCGTCGGCAGAATTCGTTAGCCCTGTGGATAAACCTGGGCGAGTGCATGCACCCCAGTTGAGGACAAGCCCCTCAGCCCGAACAGAGGCCGGTGCCAGGAGCCCGAGCACGCGGGGAAACGGGGCCTGTGGGGCGGCATGGCCTCGCGGCCACCGGGAACCCCTCCCAGGGCCACGGCCCCTCACCTCCAGCCCCCAGCCTGAGGCCCGTAGCGGGCTGTGAAAGCCCACATCCCCGGTTGGCTTTGCCCTTCACCTCTCTCCCTTCGGCGCCATGGGAAAATCTGCAAATTCACATGTCAACCGTTTTGCTCTCAATTTGAGCTGGACGGGGCCCTGAGGGAAGGGGAAGTGGGGACGCACACTTTCTGGGGAACAGGCTACAGAGAACCATCCAGGGAGCTCGGCGTGGTGTGGCGTGCACGCGCGTGGACAGTCACGGGCTTGCCTTCCGCCCTGGCCTCTGCAGTGGACGGGAAGTTTGTGTCCCCCAACATGGATGTGCTGAAAGCTAACCCCCAATGTGGCGATGTTTGGAGGTGGGATAGCTACAGATAACTATGTCATGAGGGTGGGGCCCTCGTGAATGGGATTAGTGGCACCCCAGGGAGCTGCCTCTCATTCTTTCCACCATGTGAGGACACAATGAGAAGACGGCTGCCCGCAGCCCAGAAGCCAACCATGCGTGCACCTTGACCTTGGACTTCCAACCTCCAGACTGTGAGACGTAAATAAATGTCTGTTGTTTATACGCCCCCTGACCCCACGGTACTATGTTAGGGCAGCCCGAGCTAAGACAGCCACCTGCCCTAACCTCCCCAAGCCTCGATGTCCGCAGCAGCCAGCGGGAATAACAGTGCTGCCATCTGTAGTGTGAACGGCTAGATTCTCACAGAATATTCGCCATGCGCCAGACCCTGCTCTGAACACAGGGACCAGTTCGTTTAATCCCGAACACAGCCCTGTGTGGTAGGTACAATAATTATTCCTCTTTTCAGATGAGAAGCTTTAGGGACAGGAAGGTAACTATTAACCAGGTGGCCCAAAGCCACGCAGCCAGCGGGTGGCAGAGCTGGGCTCTGCGGCTAACTGGCCACCTCCACCGCCCCGATTCTCAGCCTCAAGTCTTTCTCAATTAAGTGAGATAATGCATAAAACATGTCATGAAAATTCAGGCATAGCAAAAGCTCAGCTACTGTGAGCTGTTGTTGTTGTTAACAGCACACCTCAGGGATGGAGAGGAAAGGCCGAACAAGGGTAGGGACATGGCAATTTCACCGGATGTGACCCCGCGACCCTAGGTTCTTAGCTTCCCTCCATGGCCCAAGACCTTCCCGCTGAAAGGGGGAGAAGCTCTTCTCCCCACAGCACGGGAATAATTTTCCCAGACACAGAGTGGTGGGTTTGGAGAGCTGGAAAGGAAGCTGAGTAACTCTTCAGCCCAACCCCCTCACAGGACAGGTGGGGAAACTGAGGCCTGGAAAAGTCACAGGGGAGCTGGGGCCGGTGCTGGGGTGTAGAGCCAGCAGACAGACTGGGTCCCCCGACAGTTCCGTTTCCTCTCTGGCAGGCTTGCTGCCCTGCACTCTTATTTGCATACTGCTCTCCATACATTTGCATATTGGGCTCCAGAGACTCAGCATGTGAAACAAAATAAAAGAATCTGTGGACACTGAACTCAAACTTAATAGTCAACCCGACACACTTGAAATGCAGAACAGCGCCCCAGGCTGCCAGGAAGGGGCGGAGGGCCCGGTGCATGGGGAGCGGGAAGACAGGGGTGCAGGACACAGCCTCTCTGAGAGTACAGTGGGCGTCTCACCCTGGGGCCCAGCAGGGCCCGGGAGCTGGACGCAGCCCTCCGGGACAGCCCACAAGAACCAGGGCGCAAATCCAGAACGCGCCTGCTTCCCCTGTAGCCTTCGTGTGCCTGAGAGTCCCGGGAAGTGAATTCCCAAAGGTCACACACAGCACAGTTAATGACACGGCCAAATAAGGACTCCGGTCTCCGGACTCCCAGCCCTACGACGACGACGAGGACGGCCACCTTCAGAGGGAAGCCGCCACATGGCCCCTGCTAAAGTACCACCTCTTCTTTCCCCGGCTGGGGAAGCCAGAGCCTCAGGATTGCCACTAAGCCTCCCCTGTTGGCTCAGAGCTGTCCCCTTAAGCAAATGTCCCCTTGGGAAGCCCAGAGACCATGAGCAGATGAGCTCAAGGACAAGCAAATGCTAGAGTTATATGGATACACCTGGATGGTCTCCCAGGGTGGGTATATCTCTGGGGCAGGCAAAGCCCTCATCCTGGACGACCCCCCTGAATCTATGTGCCCTACCTTGAGTTGCCGCCTGGGTTCATATTAGGCTCTACCAACAGGGGGCACTAGCAGCAGCTGAATGCACTTTGCAGTTATTCCTACAACAGTAAAGCTGCCTCTTTGCAGCAGAGTCTCCCCGACTCCAGACACCAGCTCCTCAGAAGTCTGAGTTTCACCCCAGTGGGGGTCACTCCTCTAAGTGTCCAAGTTTCAATAATTCCAACGTCTTCCCTTTATTCACTCAGCTCTAAGCATAGTTAGCTTCCTACGGCCGCTACTCCAAATGCCTTTACTCACTCTTTTTATCCACTCAGTTACTAGTTATAACTTTATACCTACTTAACCTCTACCTAGCAATTATTTCTGATCGAATAATTGCTGTGGTTTCTGTCTCAGGGTAGACTGTGGCAGATACAACCTCCCACTTGCATTACCCACCCCTTGCCTACGGCCTTCTTACCTGAGCCAGGTGCTGAGGGCCCTCAGGATCTAGGTGAGAGTGGAGGGAACTGCTGTGTCACTCTCCTCTGTTCCACATAGCTTTGCCGAAACCCCAAGAGAGCCTTCACGGCTCCCTAGGCTCGTCCCTACCACTGTCCCATTGCCTCCTACTGAAGCCACATGCTGTTACACCTGTGACATATGCAAAGGCGGGGATCATCTCACAGCATGGTCACATGACATCATGGCATGACGATCATTCGTGTCTGTAGCCCACCGCCTAGCCTACTTCTCTGCACAGTAATGTTTCATGAGCCTAAAAAAGATGCAATAAATCCCGATATCCCAAAGTGATCTGAAAGCCACTTGTTGTAACGTGCTAGCCAACCTGGTATAAATACAGAAAAAAAAAATCCACAGGGCAGTGAAACTACAAAAAAAAAAAAAAGGAGTAACCAGCGTCCTTGCTTTAATCACCACAATGCAAAAGCAAAATGGGACTTTGAGACGTGAAAACTTAGCCAGTTCCCAGCGAGTCTCTCTCTCTTCATAATGTCAGGCTATAATTATGTTTGCATCATGTCTGAGTGTTATTATTTACCTTTCCGTGTTGCTGTTCGCACAGTTGGCAGGATTCCCGAGAAAGCCTTTCCTTTCTGAGCCCAAAGTCTGCGGCATGTCTCCTGGAAGGGTGGCCGGAGTCCCCAGGCAGCTGAGCGCCAGACGACAGCCAGCCTCTGAGACTAGAAGGCTTTCCCTCTCAGCCTGCTCGCTCTCTCTCTCATTCTCTCTCATTCTCTCTCATTCTCTCTCATTCTCTCTCATTCTCTCTCATTCTCTCTCATTCTCTCTC